>PVIH01005693.1:0-120641 GCA_004025045.1 Sigmodon hispidus | reverse complement strand
AAGGAGGGAGGGAGGGAGGGAGGGAGGGAGGGAGGGAGGGAGGGGGAGGGGAGAAAAAAAGCAGCAGGCAGCAGACCTTGTGAGAAGTAATAGCTTCCACCTTTATTACTCCCACACAAATGTGCCCCAAATGCATCCCTGAGTGTTAAGTGTCTACAGGGTATCTGTCAAGGTATCGGTAGCCAGCTTTACTGGGTCTACAGCCACAAGCGCCATTCATCAGTGTGCACAGATGCATCCTCCATAATTCCATTCAATTCCCTCTTCCAAAAAAAAAAAAAAAAGGCATAGAGAGCATGGAGCTCAGAGTATGGAGCCACCTCTCCAGTCCTTAAATAATTTTTAAGTTGTAAGCAAAATCAAACAAATGGATCTGATTACACATTCAGGCAGCTGTTGAAAAGAATTGTCCTAAGGGCCATGACAGAGGGCAAAGTGCCTGCACCTCAGCTGCCATCAGGGGAAAAGCAGACACCTACTGAATAGTTAGTGGGACCTAAAATGCTAGTGTCCATGAAATCCCTCAAGTACTCAGAGCTGGAGAGAGCAGAGGATCAACGAGACATCTTGGGGTCCTGAGCCTGAGTGTGTTTTATCTCTGAAGCACAGAGCAGGAGGGCTGAGTATGGGCAATGCACACCCCTGGAACCTGGACTACGCTCTAAACACCACATCCCACTAAACCAAAAAACAGAACAGGAACTCCTCAAAGACAGGGCTGATTTCAGGCCTGAAACTGAAGATACACAGAATAAACACACAACATCCTGACTTGGGAAACCAAATAGGACAGAGGCAAATCACAGATCCCTGGGCCTGCACCAAAAGCCCCCAGGAGCCAATGGCAAAGCACTGGTAAGCATCAACAATTGCCAAATTCAGAATGTTTCTGCACACTGAAGAGCTCGCCACACCCACACCCACACCTATGAGAAGCCTACTACTTTTAGACACATATAAAGGACAGAAGTATTGACTCTGGCTTTCTTCTATGTAGTGACTTTGAGCTATCCAACAAAATAAAGGAAGTGCATAGAAACTAGCTGGTTAGCCAGCAAGGGAGAGTGACAGCAACACTGTGCCTTGTCCTCCTGCGAGCCAGTGAGTGGAGCCAGGCAATGACTATAGGCAGCTTCTCACATCAAAAGCAGAAAATGACCAAGAGTTCTGTACACATGAAAAGCTGCTTGCAATGCCACATCTGGGTGATTTAGTGATGCCTGATCACTAGAATCAGCACAAACCTCTAGGTTCATCTGCCATACAGAGGAATTCCAAGGACAGTTGCCAGTGTGGTTTATCACTGGGGTAGGGGAATCAATAAAACCCAGAACACATTAATTAAATTCCACGATGCTCAGAAACTCATTCCTTCAATCAGCTCACTTAAGGAAAGAACACAGACAGAACATGGAATGGGCTACAGGAGGGACTGATGAAAAGATTAGCAGAGCAGATAATTCAGTCAATGATGCCCTCAAAATAGACTGGGCATGTTTGAAAAGTCAGTTTTCTCTAGAAATGAGATGAAATGACATGACATCTGGAATTGGCTCCAAAAGGAGCCAGGTGGAAAGATGGGCAACAAGTGGGTGATAGAAGGCTGAGGACAGAGGATGGACACAGGGAAACTGTCCAAGAGGAAAAGTTTACAAATGCACACAATGAAAACTACAGACACAAATGAGCAGACATCTGCTGTAGTCTCAAGTTTTAGACCTGTCCGCTCTGGCCTAGCCCTGAGGTCTGGACCGGCCTGCAACTCCGCTACCATTTATCTCCAAATAACGACTCGGAGTCTTATATTAATTACCTGCTGCTTGGCCTATGGCTCAGGCTTATTGCTATCTAGCTCTGCATCTTAACCCATTTCTATTAGTCTGTCTTGCTACGTGGCTCGTGGCTTAACTGTACTCCATCATATAGTGTTTCTTGGGTGGTTGGATCGACTCTCTGGTGTCTCTGCCCTTCCCCTCCTTCCCCTGTATCTGTGTTTGAATTTCCCACCTGCATTTAAGCTTCCCTGCCACAGGCCAAAGCAATTCCTTTATTATCGAATGGTATCCACAGCATACATAAAGACATCCCACATCATACATCACGCCATTTCTCTGCTTCTGCCTTGGAGCGATGAAAAGACAAAATATAAGCAGACTAAATTTGCTCTCAGAAAGCACTTTCCATGATGTGGCCAGATATTTAGGGAGGAGTCCAAATAGGTAAACATCTTCAAAGTGCTTTTAAGCAAGAGCAGACGGTGCTGGCTAGCTGTTTCTCAACTCAGTCACTTGGAAAGAGAGAACCTCAATTGAGAAAACACCCAGAACAGATTGGCCTGTGGGTATGACTCTCATTTTGTTGACTAACAACTGATATAGGAGGCCCAAGCCATTGTGGGTGGTGCCACCCTGGGAGTGGTCCCCAGTTGTTATTAGAAAGCAGGCTGAGCAGTACTCAAGAAGCAGGCCAGTAAGCAGCTCTCCTCCACAGCTTATGCTTCAGTTCCTGCCCCATTTTCCTGCCTTGAGTATCTAGCCTGCTGTTGCTTGGTGATGAAGTAAGTATATGTTCTGAGACCTGTAAGATGAAACAAAACCTTTCCTCCTCAGGTTGCTTTTTGACCACAGAATTTTATCACAACAACAGAAACCTAAGCAAGACACAGACATACCAATATGAGAAGAATTATTACATTCCAGAAAACACATTTTATACATGCACACTGCTACTGGGGTGCTCAACAATCATTTCCAGGGTTACCCACAAGAAGAAAGTGTCAGTGTATGAGGGAAAATAGCCATCAGCAAAAGAAGCATCTTTGGTTTCTCTGCACAGCAAACATGGGAACACCCAGGGCTCCTCTGAGTCTCAGCTGAAACCTGATAAGCTGAGGATGGGATGCTGGGAATCAACAGCACCTTACCAATAGTAGGTGATCTTAAGGCTCAGAATGACACATCGTTAGAAAGACCATGCCTCCTCTGCTCACACTAGGATGCTCAGTGGCTTGGAAAACACAATGGGCATTGGCTACTGCTCCAGAGCAGAGCACTTTCCACACAGGAATACATTGTCTTGTGAGTAAATAAATGCCGTATATTTTATACATCAGAAAATCTCAAATACATCTACAATCAACATAAAATCATAACTTTTGAAATTCAATAATAAGAGCCAGGAGCACAGCAAAGATCGGACATAATGACTTGACATCAGAGCTGAAATTTTCTTAATCTAGAAGCACTGGGTACTGTGTAGAGGAAACTGCTTAATCAGAACAAAATGAATGACCGGGAAGCTTTGGGAAGCCACAGTAGCTGTGCTCATGCAGACCCCATTTCTGAGCTGCTGTGCTACACACTAAAGCATGAACACAGTCACACACGTCTGAAAAGGTTAACAGTCCCAAGACACCAACATGACCTTCACTGGCCTTCTGCTTTTCTTTCTTCTAAAACAGTGATAATTTGGGGGCTGTGCTATGACATGTCACTTCAGCATGCATGAGCAAGGAGTGTGCCAAGTGCCTAGCACCATTTACGTGAGTGTGGGAGACAATAAAGATGGATACCCCCACCCCCACTCCATCAACAGTTAAATACCAAAAGTACAGAAAATATTACACATGTACAAAGAAAATACAGTATAGATGGAACTTAGGTCTACAAAAAGCAGTTCAGAGAAAGTAGCTGACTCCTAACGTGAGTTTGCAGGATGAAGGGATGCTCAGGGCATGACACAGTCACCATGCTGGGAGAAATGAATGGGAAGAGAAAGCAAAGGCTGCACAGGGATCCATGTGAGGCTCTGGAGGAAGGCTGTACTGGAGATCCAAGGCAGGAGAGGACACTTGGCAAAGATGCTACTCTAAACAGATCTCACTTGCAGAGTCAGTGCCTGTTCTCAGGTCTTCAGGAAAAGCAGACTACAGGCACTGTCCACAGGAACGGCCTACAGCCAGGCAATTTAGATAATTTAAGAGGCTAAGATGTCTGATGTTCCTCTTTGCTAAGCTAGAAGACAGAGGAACAGCCATCAGAATTAACTAGAATTGGCAGGTGCAATAAGCCATGTGATTTTAGCCCTCATGACCCTGCTTTTAAGGTTAAAATAAGTTTCATTCAAGATTCAAAATAAATTACATCTAAAAACTCAAAGTAGAACAATTGAAGTGTCAATTGTAGCAGTCTCAATTCTAAGCAGTGTGATTCTTAGAAGCCAACCAAGACCAATTCCTATTTAGTGGACATGTGGCCTCATTCATCTGGGGTCTTTCCAACCTTGCCAGGAAGAATGCCTTCTAGAAGTCTAGACTCTGCAGCAGAAGTGAATTCAGAGTGGTGAATCTGAATCCAGTTCTTTCCTTCTCTCCACAGCATAAAACACGGGTTTATCAGCCCTAACCAACAAACTGGAAGCCACAGTGCCAGTAGGAGGGGTTGCTGAGAGGATATGCTACGTTCTTGTGTGGTAAGAGCTGACACCACATCTAGGCAAGAGACATTCGAAATGCATTTGGGCTAAATCTACATCTCTGTATTAACTTAACTTTTGCTTTATTTTGTTGATACAGGGTCTCACTGTGTAGTACTGACCAGCCTGGAACTCTTGGGATCCACCTGCCTCTGCCATACTGAATGTGGGATGAAGGGTGTATGCCAGCATGCCCGCTCAGCATCAACTCATTGAGATGTGTGGTCTCAGACAGACAGCACTTGTCAGCTCTGATGTCATGAAGAGATGTAGAGGTCTGAGTCTGTATCTGTCCCAGAGAAATAAATTCACAAGGCAGACTACATTATCCTGAGAGGAATGAACCCCTACTTCCCAAAGTCTGTTTCTCAAGGTGGTTTTTCTTTCTAGCATTACCAGAAAAGTGTGCACAGCCAAGGCAGCTATGAACACATGGAGATTGAGCTATCATCCAGGAATCTAGAGAATGAAAACAAAACCATACAAGACAAATGGGTGAGAAAGAAAACAAACACAAAATGATGACTCACAGTAAAACTATGGCAGTGGTCCTTTGCTGTGTAGAAACAAGTCAACTTTATTGATACTAAAAAAAAAAAATTCAGGGTTAGGACTGGAAGACACATGCACTGGCAAGGGTTCTGTATGAGGGTTCTCTACATGCTACTGAGGGAATGTAAAATGGCATGGGATGCTACCCTGAAAAAAAATTGGTAACCAAATAAACTACCACGCACCTGGGTGACCCAGTGATACTATGATTCACCTTAGAGACACACCCTTAACAATAGGAACTTAAGTGTAGAGTGCTCCCAGCATGCTGGAAGGCCTGTACAGGACAGCAGTTGATGCTGGTGGAGAATCTGGCTCTAAATATGAATGCTAAGATCCCCAGAAGTATTATGGATGGCTCCCAGGAAAAGCAGAGTGCACAGTAAGTGTGTGCAGTATGAAGTCCTTTTGTAAATGATCCAAGGAAAAAAAAATTACTGAAACAAAAGAAAGACAGATATACCTGAAGCAATTAGACACAGGGCAGGCAGAAATGGGGGTGAGGAACAACACAACTTGGTGCATAACTCTTATACAGTTTTAATATCTATGAAGATTTTATAAATTCAAAATATATAATCCAGGCCAGGGGTACGGTCCAATGATACGGTGCTTATCCAGCATGCACAGGGCCCTGAGTGCCATCCCAATTCTATAAATCATCATCACCACTAAGTTGAAAACAAAGGAGGGGGAGGAAGTCACAAAAACAAATTACTCATTTTAGGCATAATAACTCATACCTGAACATCTCGGCACTCAGGAGCCTGAGACAGGAGGGTTCCCAAGAGTTGGAGTCCAGCATAGGCTACAGAGTAAGACACTATCACAAATCCCTTTCACACCACACCCTCCAAATAATGCCACACATCTTGCCAGTGAGCAACACCGGGCACTGCGGCAGAAGAGGAGAGCAAGCCTGGGGACTGTGACCAATGCTCCAGTCTAGACATCAGATATTGTGAGCACACGCTGAGGTCAGGCCAAGCTTGGCCCCACTCTGGACACAACAACAGTCTGACTTCAGCTTGTACACTGAGTCACACAGCATGGAAAGTCATGAGAATCCATTAGGACGATCCAAGTAAGCATATCTCAAGAACCTCAATGCAGGTATGCCTTTCAACACAGGCAATATTCATGGGCTCCAAGGATGAGGACTGGACTTGTCTGGGCCAGCCAGGTGTCCTACTACTATATTTGTCTAAATATCTGTCATGTTCATCAAATGTGATATAGGAGGTGAATCAGTCATCAGCATCTAATACACAGCATCATTTGCATAAGCTTATTCTCTTCTATAGTGCTAGCAGAAAAGACTATCTCTGTAGGTTTTCTTAATATCTAGTCAACTCAATATTCAATAAAATGAAATAAAACTGAACCTCAAAAAAGTATAGCAGGTCATACAGTGTTGATATTTTATTATGTTAAGAGTCGGTTTCTAAGCTATGAAACTTCTCTCATCACCTCCATGGCACCAGCAACTGCCCCATAGCCTGCTTTTAGCAGGCACACTGTTGGAGCAGGGCTGACACATGCTGTTCACTGTCCACGGCCACCAGTCTGGGATTACAGCTGGTCATGCACAATATAAAGAAAACACACAAGAGACACTGATACAGGGTAGCAGGGTACACTGAGATACTTGGAGCCTCTAGGCCAGGTGATACCAGTGTCTCCATGGCACAGGCACTCTGCTTATTATTATTTGGTTTGAGACAACTCTTAATGATGCTCTTTTCCTAAGGAGCTATTGATTCTAAGTCAATTCTGGTGTCTTCTGATCACATTTTAATAAACAAGAATTTCTAGTCATTTGAAAAATGTAACAAACCAGGTGCCAACCCAGCCCCTGACCTCTGTGGGCTAAACTCCCCCAGGCCTGGCAGGCCACGCAACAAACTGGAGGCATTATTATAAACAACCAGCCCTCAGGACACAGGGAGTAAGTAGGTTACCCACACTGCTTACCCTCCCTTTGCGTTGTGTTTCAGGGGACTGAGTTAAAACCCAAATACAGTAGCCTCGAGGATACCCTTAACTTAACCTAACCATAACCCTTAACTCACTTGCTAGACTGTGCATAGTGACAACCACAGAAGGCTCACCTCATATGTGTGATATGGGATCTTACAGGGTGGCACATAAACTCAGAGGAACCTGGTCTTTGCTAGGTCACTAAATACCCTTGGATATGACATACAGTACAGAGCAATGTTACCTGTGGTGGAATGTTCTGTAAATAAAGTAACTGATTTGGCCTATATACAGCACCGTAGAAGTGGGTGGAGAATCAGAGGGCAGGCAGGTAGGAAAGGGTGGAGTTAGTCACTCTCGATCTGTCCCCTAAAGAAGCAGCATGTAGGAATCCAGGTGAGCCATGGGCTGTGGGCCACATGGTGGAAGATTAATAGAGACGGTTAATCTAAGAAGAAAGAGCTAACTAGTAATGGGCATAAGACATGGGCCAAACAGCTTAAAGGATATAAGCGTGTGATTCATTTCTTTGGGGGACAAAAGCCACCGCGAACCGGGTTCCAACCGCCGCCACGCGCGCCAGGTCACAAACCTCCCGGACCCAAAACAGGCCAGAAAAAACTTCCTACAACAGTCACCCACCAGGTAATCCAACAATTTATCCAATAGATATCAGCTGAGCACCTATGGTTTTATATATACATATATAACCCTAAATAGGCCGTAAGTAACCCAAGTATTTATATATATATAGGCCTTAAGTAACCCAAGTGGTTTTTTTATTAGAATGTAGCACGGCCAAATTCTTTTCTGCTCTCAGTCAAGAATATGTCCATCATGGGCCAATAAAGATGAACACTTACTCGCCAAACAGCTACGTACTAGGCCAGGGCCAAATTGAGACAGCGGATAAGGAAGGGCTACTCTTAGAGGGAAGGTGCCACCTGTCTGGGCATACAGGTGTGAATGGTCAGCTGGGCAGATTCCATTCCAGATGTGATTTTCACTTAGTAGAGGCAGCTTCATCTGACATAGTCACGGGATTCAGTGGATCAGAAATGTTTCCAGTTAGGGAACCTGTGTACAACAAAGGGCAAGAAGCCAAACAACGGACATTTGTAAGAAGAGAAAAACCAAAAATGCAGCCATGAACCAGGACAGAAACTCCAAACTCGGTAAACAGTTTGAGAATCTCAGGGATATCTATCTCCAGGGAGGAAGAAGGGTCTAGATTTGGGACAATTTGATAGCAAATCTGAAACACAAATAGAGGAAAAGGTACACCCACAGTAGAGGTTCAGAAAGCCAGAGTCCACAGATCAGCACGGGAGAGCTACAGGAGGGTGAGAGAAATGGACAGAGCCAGGAGTCATGTCCTGTCACCAGGAAGAACTCACAGGCTAGCTCTAAGACGCCCACCATCTAGGTACGCTCTTCCTCTGTACTGAGATATCAAACAGCCAGGGCCATTCCAGCACCTGGACACTAAATGCAGATTTAACCCCAACACACTGAGGAGCTGTAAGAAAAGGGCAGGGCACAGGGCAGGGAGTGAGGGTAAATAGAGAAACAATCTACTCTGAAGACACTTCCACTCCATGGCTCCAACCATTCATAACAAACATCCTTGAACCCAACCTGCCTTAAAACAGGATTTAAGTTAGTAAATAAGTCATTATTATTTTTTTTTTTACCATAATGGAAATCAGTAGTGTTCAGGCTCAAAAGATAAGAAAGTCTATAAAGATATTGTGCTGGCTGGTTTTATGTCAACTTGACACAAGCTAGAGTCATCCAAAAGGAGAAAGCCTCCACTGAGAAAACCCTCCATAAGATCAGGCTGTAGACAAACCTGTAGGGCATTTTTCTTAATTAGTAATTGGTAGGGGAGGGCCTAGTCCTTTGTGGATGGACCACCATCAGGCTGGTGGTTCTGGATTCTATAAGAAAGCAGGCTGAGCAAGCCAGTAAGCAGCCCCCTCCATGGCCTCTGCATCAGCTCCTGCCTCCAGGATTCTGCCCCGTGTGAATTCCTGTCCTGACTTCCTTCAGTGATGAAGAGTGATTTACAAGTCTGAACCCTTTCCAAGTTGTTCTGGTCATGGCGGTTCATCACAGCAATAGAAATACTAACTAGGACAGAAATCTTATCATCTGCATCGATAAAAAACACACAAAAATTTACAAGAACACAACTAATTACCACTGTGAAATATTTTATAATAGGTTAAGACTGAAGTAAAGAACACAGTGACTGTCTTGTCCCTGCCTCTGACCCCAACTCTGCCTTCCAGAAAGTACATTCCAGTCCACAGTGAAAACTCACTCAATCAGAGGAAAGAAAGTAGGAAAAAGGTGATAACAGAGGGCCTGTGCATGATTAGGAAGAACAGAGACACTCCCGGATAAAGCACTACACCAGATAGATATACCCCATATAAACTATCTGCGGCGTATCACCAAGGAGACAGCAGCAACGATGCAGGCAACAGAAAGTCTCTCTGGAAGATTCTAATCCACGTAGATGAGCACCTAATCCTGTGGTGACTCTGATCAACTTGTCTGTCTTCCAGGTAAAACAGCATGAGGGAGGGAAACACTGTCCACTGAATGCAGCCTTGTGACAGGCACAGCTTTCTACCTATTTCCTTTTCTACTACTCCACTTTTACTTTGCATGTGTGTGTGTGTGTGTGTGTGTCTGTGTGTGTGTGTCTATGTGTCTGTGTGTGTGTCTGTGTGTGTCTGTGTGTGTGTGCCTGTCTGTGTGTGTCTGTCTGTGTGTGTGTGTCTGTGTGTGTGTGTTTATGTATCTGTCTGTGTGTCTGTCTGTGTCTGTGTGTGTCTATGTGTGTGTGTGTCTATGTATCTGTCTGTGTGTCTGTCTGTGTCTGTGTGTGTCTATGTGTGTGTGTGTCTATGTGTCTGTCTCTGTGTGTGTCTGTCTGTCTGTCTGTGTGTGTGTCTATGTGTCTGTCTGTGTCTGTGTGTGTGTCTGTCTGTATGTGTGTGTCTGTCTGTCTGTGTGTGTGTGTGTCTGTCTGTCTGTGTGTCTGTGTGTGTATGTCTGTCTGTGTGTGTGTGTGTGTGTAACATCAAAGGTTGACACTGGGTATTTTTCATGATCATTCTCCACCTTGTCTTCCTTGAGACAGAGTCTCTCACTAGACCTGGAACTCACTGACAGCTAGACTAATTGGCCAGCAAGTCCCTGGGTGCCCGTCTTTGTCCCCCGGAAGTGGGATTTTAGGCCTGTACTCCTATACCCTGTGTTTGAAGTGGGTGCTAGGGATCCTAACCCGGGCCTTCAATCTTGTGCAAGCACTTTTACCCACTGAGCCAATCACCTCAAACCCTCTGTTTTGAGGCAATTTTCAATATTCAGAATGACAGCAAATCTAGTACAGATTCCCAAATGAAATCCACCCACTCCACTCACCCACTGAAGCATGTCCACTTACAGGAGGCAACAACTGGTTGGGGAGATGGTGTAGCCAGTAAAGAGCTTGTTGTACAATCACGAGAACTTTGGTTCAGATCCTTAGAAACTGTGTGCTGTTTTTTAAAGCCACCCATGGTGGCTCATGCTTGCTTGCAATCCTAGAGCTCAGAGGTAAAGACATGAAGATCTCTGGGGCTCAGGGACCAGCTAGTTTTGAAAATCAGTAAGATCCAGATTCAGTGAGACCCTGACTCTCCAAAGTAATGGGGAGCATGGCATGGAGATAGAGTCTTGAATCCCAACACTCAGGAGACCCTTAGAGAGTTTGAGGGCAGCCTCATCTACACAGTGAGTTCCAGGCCAGTGTGTTGTAACATGAACAAGAATGACCCCAGGTTCATATATTTGAATGTTTGGTCCCTAATTTGGGGAACTGTTTTGGAAAGAATTAAGAGATGTAGTCTTGTTGCAGGAGGTGTGTCACTGGGGTGGGCTTAGGGTTCCAAAAACTCATGCCAGGCCAGGCTTGCTCTCTGTCTTTGACTTGTGGAACAGCTGCTGATCCAGCACCATGCCTGCCTGCCACCTTGCTCCCCACCAAGACTGTCGTGGACTCACATTCTGAAACTGTAAGCAAACCCCCAATTAAATGCTTTCTTTTAAAAGTTGTTTTTGTAATGGCATCTCTTCATAGCAATAAGGAAGTGACAAAGACACAGTGCAGTTTCCTTATAGAACAAGATCAGCACCTACGGGAACAAAGCAGCAGGTGTATTTCCTAGGGCTTAAAGTTTTTGAGACAGGGTATCTCTGTGAAGGCCTGGCTCTCCTGAAGATCACTCTGTAGACCAGGCTAACCTAGAACTCGGAGTTTTGCCTGCCTCTGCCTCTGCCTCCTGAGTGCAGACATTAAAGGCCTGGACCACCACACCTGGCTTGGGTATTATTTCTTTTAAGGTAGTCAGGATTCAGAAACAGCTTCCAAAGAAAATGACAGAGGATAGACCGAAAGTGTGGACAGATGTCAAGAGGCCAAAGAGACCAGACCAGCAAAGGTGGAGAAAAGGTCAAGAGCACAAATTCAAAGTCAGGCTAAGCCTAGGGGGACTGTGAGACCAAATTCAGGAGCAGGAAGCAGGACCAGATCAAAAGCAAATTTTGTGCTCACTTGAAGAGTTGAGGCTTTGTACTAGGACCAAAAAAAAGCCATTAAAATGCTTTAAACAGATGAAGAGTCCTCTGAAGTGAAACCTACAATGTCCCTGGAGTGGGAAGAAGTGCCACGGTTAGGAAAGTAATACATAGTTTTAGGGTTACTTTGTCATATTTCAAAAGTGGAGAAAAAAGTTCTGAGAGCTTGCAAAGCAGAGAGTTCCTAGCAGTCAAAGTATGGTGTGAGGCAGGCAGTGTGGCTGCAAAAGGCAACACAGCACTGCTAAGACAGGAATATTATAACAGTACACAGCAAACGAGTGCACATCACAGTGTCAGCCTGAGCAACACTGTGTGTGAGTGTGTGGCTGGCTTCAGCATAAACCCGAGGTCTCTGCATACCAGGTTTCCCAACCCTGCCTACACTGCTGACCTCTACCACAGAGATGCAAAAACTGTGTAAACCAGGTTCCTGAGTCTGCCCTGACTGTGCACAAGAGCTCACATCTCCCTGAGAGGCTGCCAAGGCCCTTATAGGTGAAAGCCCTGGTCCCAGTGCCCTGGTGACACCTGGGGTTGAGAGCTGATATCACTTTCCCTGTGAGCCAATCCACACCCTCCTGCACTTAGGTACCTTCACTCTCCTCTAAATTCAACTTTGTGGGAGGTTCCCAGTAGCTACCTTAACAACCTTCCAAATACTGTTTCTACTATTTCTCACTGGTGGACCCTGTGCCTTAGCTGTCCTGAGCTCCTTGGTTCTTAGTAACCTACCTTCAAATAGGAAGACTTTCAGATATGGAATTACACTACAGTCCAAACAGTCCTTTTCTTTATGACAGGTTTCTAAACCCCTGGAGAAAAACTAACCTAGTAGCAATGACAAGGGCCTGAGTGCTGATGCGTGTGTGCGTGTGTGTGTGTGTGTGTAGATAACCAAGTAGTAATGGAAAAGGTACTGAGTGCTAAGTTAGTCAGACAGAAGTGAGACAACATGAGGGCTGTGCACAGCAGAGCAAGTGTAGCTAGGGTGTAACATCCTATTCCACCACCTGGCATCATCATCTCAAAAACAAAAGAGAAGAATTTGGACTAAGTTCATATTCTTAGTCCCTGTTCTATAGATTTGAAGAGACACCATGATCTAGGAAGCTCTTATAAAAGAAAGCATTTAATTATGGTCTGCTTACAGTTTTAGAGGGTGAGTCCATGACCATCATAGCAGGACTGTAGCAGCAGGCATGGTAATCAAGAAGTAGCTGAGAGCTACCTTGTGATCCATAGAAAACAGAGAGACATTGGGCCTGGTGTGAGCTTTTAAAACCCCAAAGCCGACCCCTAGTAACACACTTCCTCTAACAAGGCCACACCCCCTAAACCTTCTAAGCCTTCCAAACAACTCCACTCCTTGGTGAGCAAGCAGGCAAACTGTTGTGAGGATGTGTGCTGTGGTCCCAGCTGCTCTGAAGGCCCCAGCAGGAGTATATCACAGAGCCCTGGGTTCCAGGCCAGCCTGGGCAACATCGAATGTCCCTTCCGCCACTCAATCAAAAATCAGTGAATAAGCAAAAGAAAAGGCTGCAGTTGGAGTTAAATAAAAAGCATATGAAAGCAAAGGGTCTTGCTACAACTATGGGTCTAGGGACACAGGCCACCCTCAGTCCCTTTTCTGTTGCTGTGATAAACTCTGCTGAAGAGAACCACAGGAAGAAAAAGTCCATCACTGCAGGAACTTGGGGCAGATGTGGTCACATAACATCCACAGTCGAGCAGAGAACAGTGGTTGCTTTTGTCACAAGAATTTTATCAAAACAATAGGAAATGACATTGAAGCTGAAATTGCAACCATAACCAGATGGCTTTAAGCCTCTGGAACTTTTTTGTGTGAGGAATGTAGAACAGTTTGGAACTTTGTGATGTGAGCAGAACTCAATGGGCCGTTCAGAGGATGAGAGTGCTGAAACATACAGTGGAGGTCTAGCTCATTTAGTTTCAGAGGGTAGCAGGGACTCTGTGAGCAACTTGGCTGCGAGTCCTTCATGTGATATTGTGACCAAAAATCTGGCTTCATTCTGCGTCTTGAGACCCTCCCTTGGAGACGCTGAATTCAATAATAATGGACTAATTTGTTTGATGGAGGAAAAGGTATGTGACAAGTTTCAAATTTTAGACAAAGAGAGTACAGGGAAAAAAAGCAGCTCCACCAGCTGAAGAGATCACCACCATTAAAAGAAATCTACAGAACAATAGAGGACTGGCTCTCTCCTGCTCTCTCTGATCCAGCACACAAAAGCTGTGGCCCAAGGAGAATGGACTGCATCTCCAGGTAGCAGCAGAACTGGGGATGTTTACAAGCAGCATTCATGGTACTAGTTTTGAAGGCATGAAAGATACAAAATTTGGGAAGTCTTGAAGAATGGTAGAGGCCAGGTTTGTGTGACAGGGTCAGAGTCCCTACCGACTCCAAAGGTCACTTGTATCAAGCTGAAGCCAAAGATGCAGTAAAGACCCCAGAATATTATATATACAAGGGCTGTGTGACATTGTCAAGGAAGGCTACAGGCCTGGGGTAGAGTTAGCATAAGTCTAAGATAAAAGCCATGTGTTTAAAGAACTGAAGGGGTAGGGCTGCCGAAGTCTTTCTGCAGCCTAAATGAATATATCACAAGCTCTAGATGGCAGGTTACAGTCTCTATAGGACTCCAATCTGAACTGGTCTGATATGGAATGTCTTTGTGTATGCTATGAATACCATATGATAATAAAGAAATTGTTTTGGCCTATGGCAAAGCAGTTTAGAAGCAGGCGGGAAATCCAAGCATAGATACAATACAGGGAAGGAGGACACAGTCACCGGAGATGCAATCCCGCTGCCCAAGAAGCAATATGTAATGGAGTACAAGTAAGCCACAAGCCACATGGCAAGACAGATAATTAGAAATGGGTTAAGATGTGAGAGCTAGCTAGCAATAAGCCTGAGCCATAGGCAAACAGCATGTAATTAATATAAGCCTTTGTGGGATTATCTGGGACTGAGCGAGGATGCAGGGCTGAATCTCGGGCTAGGCCAGAAATTACACACAAAACTGGTCTGACTGTCCTGTATAGTGCTGGGTCTTTGGTGGTGGGAGTCCGCAGCTACATTCCACTTCACAGAAGCTTGTGGTTAAGATGTTGGCCTCTAAACACTGAATTGTTGAAATAAACAGTAGGGTTTTCAGGACAAGGAATAGGTTAGACTTTAAAAATCATAAGTTTGAGCGTCCAGATCTCAAGTTGAAGGCAGGTCTGGACAACAATAATGAGTAATTGACTTATACTGTGTATATATGTGTCAAGACCAAGATGCTATATGGCAATTCATAATACATCTTTTTTTATATTTTATGCATCAGTTAAATAAAGTAAATGAAAAATAAAAGATAAAAGGAGTATGGCTGAAGGCATCAAGAGCCACAAGTGGCTCCTTCCCTCCATGTTCTGATGGTTTGCAGGGTCCCCTGAGGAAAGTATCAAGTCCTGAGCTGCACAGGATGGAGGAGGTGTGGGGATATCAGGTCCACAGCAGGAGAGGCATCCAGTCTTAGTCACACACGGTGCCTGTCCCCAGGGAAAAAAACTTTCTTTTACTCTGAGGAAACTTGTCAAGCACCACTCAGTGCCATGGTACTTTGTCAAACAGCTGATAAGATCATTTGTCTGAAATAAAACCCCAGTATTTCTATGTCTATCCTACAACAGTCTATGGGCCTCGAAGCAATCTCCTCCCTCTGGAATGCTAACAAATAAAATCAAGACAAAGGTAATTTCCCAAAAATTGCAATATAATCAAAATGGCTATGGGGGAAAACTTTGAGGGAACATAAATCAGAAAGCGTAAAACACAGGTCCCTTCTGGGTTAGATTGAGATCATTTTCATCTCCATCCCCCAGGTTCCTGGGCCCTTTTTCAAAGCCAGATAATCAGTCTTCATTCCAACTGGGATGGACAGATGGCTAGGAAGCCTACGTGCACACTCCTAATGTATCTCTGTTCCAATCTGTAAACATTTCATACCAAATCAGATCAATTAAAGGAGGCACCAAGGCAAGGCTTGGGTGGAGTGATCCGAGTTGACCCTGGGTAAAAGCAGAGCACAGCCAGCCTGGAGCCTAGGTCAGGTGAACCACCTAACAACTCTCCACGCATTCCTGAACAACAGAACTCACATTCCAAAAACTAGGCCTGGGCTACCCCTATGTCCTTACCTAGCAATGTAAATTTCTCCCAGAGAAAGAGTCATGAACTTTTCCTCCCTGTAAGATAGAATGTGTTCACAAAGGTTGGAGTTCCAGCAGCCATCCTGGACAGTGAGGTAAACACAAAAAAAGAATCCACTAATGATGAGGAATGTCTTCTTATATGTTGTGAATATGTGTTGCTTCCATTGGTTAATAAAGAAGCTGTTTTGGCCCATGGTAAGACAGTTTACAGCCAGGCAGGAAATTTAAGCAGAAACAGGGAGAAGAAAGATGGAGTCAGGGCAGATGTTGCCAGCTGCTGGAGGAGCAAGATGTAATGGAACAGGTAAGTCAAGAGTCATTTGGCAAAACATACATTAATAAAAATGGATTAAGATGTAAGACCTAGCTAGCAAGAAACCTGAGCCATAGACCAAACAGTCTGTAATTAATATCAGCCTCTGTCTGTTTATTTGGGTCCAAGTGGCTATGGGACACAGGAAAACTTCCAGCTATACACTGTCAACATTATATATATGGTAGAAGTCAGTAACTCACTATTCTGGGATACCTAACATGATACCAGGAGATGATCACTTCTGAAAATATTTTCATGGGGAGAGGGATGTGTACACACGTGACTCAGCACAGAAGCCAGTCGGCATCATGTCCTCCTCTATCACTCTCCACCTCTCTTTTTTGTTTTGTTTGACAAAACAAAATAAACAACACACCTACCACATTCTCACTGAACCTGGCAATGATCTGTTAGGCTAGCTAGCCAAGCTCCAGGGGAATACCTGTCTGCACCCCCAGTTATGAGGTTTCAGACCCTACTCATGAGTACATCTGGAAAGGTCACTACAAATGGGCAGACTTTACTTATTTACACTACTGTACTTTTCCTTCAGGCCTCAGCCAAACTTCACCTTCATACAGCAAGCATAAGGAGAGCTTAGCACAGCCAGGAGGGAAAAATTAGGGCCCCACTTCTTCCATGGTGCCTAAATCTGAATGAAGATTTCTTAATTACTATCTGCTCAAAAACCTATTTTGTGGTATCTATCAGCCCTTTTTAAAACGGAACAACAGATCAGCCCACTCATGGTCATATTTTAAAAAGAAGTAATGGATCCAATACACAAACGGAGTAGCTACTGGGACTTAGCCAAGGCCATTTAGCACCAGAGCAGCAGCTCTGCAACCATGCAGCAGCAAAGAATGAAGCGGGTGGCATGGCCTCCTTCTGCACACCAGGCTCCTTTGTGCATCCACCACCACTCCACTGCCTGGGACCCTCTAAGCAAAGGCAAAGCTGAAGACTACAGGATAGTAATGGGGAGCTTGGGGGAGAGTGGAAAGCTTGAGGCAAAGGCACACAGAGCTCCTGCTCTACCTCCACATGCACTCTCAAGGCTCTCAATAAAGACCCCTTCCTATCCAAGCAAGACCTCTGCCAGCCATTTCTCCTAGCTTGCTTAAGGCACTGTACACATCCCTGAATGAAACTCAGTCTTTACTCAGAGCTACTGAGAGAGGCAAACAGAAGCATCAAAGACGAGTTGCGAGATATTTTGATCATACTCTGACACTTCCAAGACTGTCTTTTGACAAAGTTCACTTTGAATTGGGGGGGGGGAGAGAACGACACGGGACACTTCTCTAATCATTCAGGTTCTTGCCCCAATAACTGGATTCCAAGTTTTTATTGAGGTAATAAAGTTAGATGAATGCTTCAAGAAGGAAAAGAAACAACCAATAGTAATTAGAGAGCATCTGACCTGCCAAAATGCCCTGCAGAAACATTCCCGTCTCACATTCATAAATCTGAAAACTAAGAATCAGGGGGCACTCTCCTTGCAAAAAGAAATGGAGAGCAGCTCCAGGGGAGGGGCAGGAGAGAAAGGAAGAGACGGCCAGCCAGAGAAGGCAAGGTGGACAAATTAAAAAAAGGGTAGCACTAAGATAAAAGCAGACAGAGTGGTCCCTTGGTGGTGTCAACCTCTGGCTCCATATGAAGGCAACAGGAAGGATCAAGCTGCGGGAGCAAGGGTACCCCACCCGACCTGAGCAAGGATACCCCACCCGACCTGAGCAAGGATACCCCACCCGACCTGAGCAAGGATACCCACCCGACCTGAGCAAGGGTACCCCACCCGACCTGAGCAAGGATACCCACCCGACCTGAGCAAGGGTACCCCACCCGACCTGAGCAAGGATACCCCACCCGACCTGAGCAAGGGTACCCCACCCGACCTGAGCAAGGATACCCCACCCGACCTGAGCAAGGATACCCCACCCGACCTGAGCAAGGATACCCACCCGACCTGAGCAAGGATAACCCACCCGACCTGAGAGGAGGATGAAGTGGTGTTCAGGGAGGACTACACTGAGAAACAATCAATACCGAACACCAACCCAGATGGACAGACAGACAACACACCTACCACATATACACTCACCTACATACATCCACATGCATACCACATAAACCCACACCAGAGCACCACTGAGGCCTGCTGGACCTGGCAGAGTACAAGGAGCACTGGCCTAGTGCATAGTGTGAGTTTTGCTAACTTGTTTATTTGACACTGGATCTTGTAGCCCAGGCTACCTTAAACTCCTGACCCTCCTGCTTCCACTTATAGGCAAAATAGCCAGGATCAACTATTCCACAAAGTCTAAAATCTGCACTGAGGAACAAAGCAGGTTAAAGCCAAACCTAAAACCAGATGTTTTCAAAGTGAGACTTCCATGTCATACATGGGCACCGACTCACCTACAGCTCCTGACTCATGTCTGAAGGTCACCCTGCTCACAGCACATTTGTCGTTGGCAAATGGCAGCTCCCGTAGTCATTGCAATGACTTACAGAAAGGAAGATGGCTGCACACATATTCATAACCAGCCACAGCAGTGTTCCAACAATTCCTTCCATATCACCTCTGATATATGATGGCTAAACAGCAACTAGCACACCAGTGAAGGGCCTCTGCATCTGTCCCTGAAAACCATGAGCACCCTCCTCTCATTGTCAACAGCTGCACCTGGGCCCAAGAGACTGAGCCTACAAAGGCTACAGCTGGGAAGGAGGCACTTCAAACCAGGAAAGGCCTGCCCCCAGCTCTGAAGTCAGAAAGAAGAGCTTCATATACCTAGACTATGAGGTCAGCAACTCAACTATGGACTCTGTGCCTGACTCAGGTGGATTTCTGGTACACGCATTCTTCTATCAGTGCAAAGTAACTGTCAACCTCATCCTCCTTTACAGTTTGCTTCAGTACCTACTCTTATTCAAAGAAGCAACAATGCAGGAGGAGCCCCATAGTTGCCTGGTCCTTACTGGAGTGCCCCGCTGCCTACTAGACACATGACCAATGCTTTCCTCCGAGCCCAGAGAGCAGCTACTTCCCTTTTACCACCCCAACATCAGCAGCTCTTCTAACTTCTGTGACCTGGAAGCAAAGGCTGATGCTGGGAGAACCAGCAGGGACCTAGGAAAGCGTACAGTTCCCCAAAACACTGGGATGAGCTGCTGGTGAGGAAATGCATCATGGAGAAGGTAATGCTCCCAGTGCTCTACAAATAACATATGTATTTCCAACAGTGCAATTTCTTCCCTGGGAACAAGACAGTGTCCCAACAAGCACTTGATCGGAGGCATGACAGTGATTCAGTATAACTTTCTGGCAACAGTGTGGCTGCCTCTCATTCTCAAATGCTGCTCTCGGATTGCCTCCCACAAGCCCAAGTTGTTTGGTCAGGTCTGTGGTGGGGGACCACATCTGGTTTTGCTTCCAGAGGTCAAAGCAAATCATAAGCCTGAAGGACCTTTGGCCCAAGCAAGTACATGTGGCCAACTAGGCTGGGTCCTCTGCTCTCACTGCTTTCGATAGGAATCCAGAATATTTTTGCTGTATTGGATGAGGTGACAGAATGTCTGTCTTCTGCTCTTTTGTGTTTGGAGAAGGATGATGGCCACTGGTGGCACTGGTTTACACCAGCACACTAAGGCCTTCTCATTTGTCTTCCCAACACTGGCAATTTGCCCAGGTCTCTCTCCTTTCCAGACTTTAGGTCTCCAATAGGTTAGAAAAAGAAAGTCTTCCCCAGATCCCAAAACAAAGAGACAATAAAGATATAATGCATTTTCACAACCAACTTCAGGAGAAGATAACCTTTCACACAATACCAAAATGGTAATATTTTTAATTCTAGAAGACACAGAAGAAACTGTAGGCGAAGTTTCAGTACCGCCTGGTTCCCACAGCCATTCAGTCCCAAATATAAGCCACATAGAGGCTTTTGTTAATTACAAGCTGTTTGGTCTATGGCTCGAGCTTCTTGCTGGCTAGCTCTTACATCTTAAATTAATCCATTTCTATTAATCTATGTATCTCCATGTGTCTTGTTGCTTTACTGGCGTTCTAGTACATCTTGTTCAGTCAGATGGCTCACAGTGTCTCCCTTTACCCCACCTTTCTTTTCCCTGTATCTCTCTTAAATTTTCTGCCTGGCTATATCCTGTTTTGCCATAAGCCAAAGCAGCTTCTTTATTAACCAATAGTAACAATACATATTCACAGCGTACAGAAAGCCCATCCCACAACAAGAAACAGCTCTTCTCAAGAGGATCACTAAAAACAAGACATATGTCCTCCTTCCTCATCCCCACAACAGACATGGAGGATATGTTAGTTCCTTTTCTCTGGCCGTGTCAAAACATCTAACAGAAAGAGCCTAAGGAAAGGAGGATTTGTTCTGGCTCACTGTGTAGGGGCACACATGATGGAAGGCATGGCTACAGAAGCATGGGGCTGGGAGCAGAGAAGAGGATGCAGATACTCAGCTAGCTTTCTCCTTTCTTTTTCTTTAGTCTGGGTCCTCTGCCTATGGCCTGGTGTCACCCACCTTAAGGGTGAGTCTTACATTCTCAGTTAAACCTCTCTAGAAACAGTTACCTAAACTTACCCAGATCTGTAATCACCATCTTTCCATGGTGATTCTAAATCCAGTCCAAGGTATGGAGAGATGGCTCAGCCATTAAAAGCTTGCAGGGGACCCAACTTTGATTTCCAACACCCAAGTAAGCATCTCATGGCTACCTGTAACTCTAGCTCCAAAGGAATCCAAGGACACCTACATTCATGGGTACTAATACATATGTACCATGTTACACACACACAAATAAGTATTTAAAATATAAATGCAGTCCAGCAAACTATGGCAGTTGCTCATTGGAGAGACTGTAATGTAACAACGATATTTGCAATTTCCAGGACAGGTTTCCAGAGCCTCGATTGTGGCTCCTTCAGTATTGGCTCTACTGAGCAGCACTCAGTAAGCACTCAATGTTTAGGACTGCAGAATAAAGTGCAGCTGGGTGACAGCAGCCAGAAGGCAGGCCCTCTGCATCCTCTGCCAGCAGATGAACAGGCAAGACTTCCAAACACTATGCCAGAAGACTGACAAAGGGAACAGGCCTCCCAGCTCACAAAAGCTGAACTTCTCTGTTCTGTTAAGATACGATGCTGACTGAAACTGTCACTGCTCTGGGCTTCAAACTTATAAATGCATCTTCTACTTTGTCAGAAAGCCTCCAGGTCCTCTAAGAAAATGTTATAAATCTACCATAGGTACTCTCAAATAAACCACCCATGTTATTATACACCCCATGCCCTAGTCCACACAGCTTGTGACAGTCTGAAGTCCCTAGCCACCAAGGTCCGGAGTTCTGTGTCCTACTAGGTACTTGTAAGAGGACCAAGTGGGAAAGACAGTAGCAGGGCAGCATAGGGAGGAAAGGGGAGAAGCAACCCAGCACACAGAGCAGAAAACCCCAACGCTGGTACTGACGCTGGCTACGCAATTCTTCCTCAAACAGGGAAGCACTGAGACAGAAGTGCCTTGTGCTAGGACTTAAGAACAGTTAGCTAGTGCTCCACACTGTCCATCACCAGACACAGAAAGGTGCCTATAGCTGTGGTAAAGACAGCTCTGCTGTCACTGAGGAATTCCATCCAGACCCGAGAGCTGAAAAACCCAGGAAAGCTAATGTGAATTCTAAGCAGGACTGCACTAGAAGCACCCCAACAATATGTGGCTGTGGTGACCGTCTCTCTATGCATGTTTCTCTGCAGGGACGGAGCAGAAGCTTGGAGATGGCAGTTCTCATTCTCAAGTCTTGTGATGGGTAAAAGCAATTAATTTGGTTCTTTTCTAACCTATGCATCCATTTGCAGGTACAGTTTTAAAGTAGATGCTGATAAATACGACCCACATTCATTTCCTACACGATGACTCCTATTTGAGGTGAAAATAACATCCATATATCACCTAAGAATTCAGTCAAAGACAACCAAGCATCATCTCTGTCTACAGAGAGCAGGAGAGAAAGGCAAGTATAAGGTTCCTCTCCAAAGCCTAGCTTTGCAGAAGGGAAACAAAATCACTGTCATTTTGTAACTATATGGGGCTTGTAAAGCACAAATAAAAACACACAGCACCCATGACCTGCAATCTCATGCCCAGTGTTTACACAGAGAAATGAAACTGTACATCCACACAAAGGCTTTTCCAGAAACGGCAGCTTTATTCATAACACGAAACCGAGAAACCAACCTAAACCCACGTCTGAGGACATTAACGAATTCAGGTTCATTGACATGGAGAGATTCCCCATGGCAGCAGGAAGAAAAGAGTGACCTGCTGACACAGGCGAGTGACACTACTGGGGGAGCCAGAAGAGCACAGAGAGAGGAGCCAAGGACAGAACAAAACAAACAGTACTGACCCCTGTACGAAGGTCAAGGCTAGGCAAAACCAGCAGGATCCTGCACAGTGGAAGACTGAGGAGGGCAGTGGGGCCGGAAGCATGGCTTAGAGGTGCCCACCATATGCGAGGCCTGGGTTCAATCCCAATATGTCTAGGGGGAGAAAATAGAAAAGGACAGAAAAGAACTGCCCGTGGGTTCTAATGCTCTAGTTCTGAACGCTGATTACACAGGAGCACACAACTGTCAGATCTAATCAAGATAAACACTCGAGCTCTACATTTCACTACACACAAATGACATCTAAAAACTGCTTGGGGGGAAAAAGCAACAACACTTAGAGCGACATAAAAAAGAAATGAGCTAAATTTACATGATGCATGGCACGTGCTAGAGTGAACACAGAACAGGCTTTCTGTGCACCACCAGCCCCAATGTGCTGACTGTAGGTCACCAAGGCCTGGTGTGAAGGGCTGAGTCTCAGGCCAGATACTACTGTGTTCAGCAACAATACTAATCAGAATATAAATCCTGTACTGGGGAACTAGCACAACAACGACGGCAGTGAGGTGGGTGCCCATCCCAGCAGCAGCAGCAGAGCCTCTGCCAGGAGGGCTAGAGAAGCACAGGACCTCTGAGGAGGAAACCCCAGGCCTTATAATTTCAATTAAATACATGCTGTTTTTCCATAGAATCTAATCACTTTGGGCTGTGCAAGGAATCATCATTTTATGGATTGCTAAGGGAACAAATCCTTTCTCATATGGGGTTCCACATGGTACTCAGTAAAAGCTACTCAATAACAGCTAAGCTCAGATGCTTATCGTCCTTACAGGTAAGAGAAAAAGAAGCTCCTTGGAATGCCTAAGCACTCTGCCACATCCTGAAAGGCCCAGAAGTCATGATGCTGGGCCAGCTTCCCTCTGTGTCCTGTGGTCACAGTTAAATGGAGTAGCATCTCCTTTTGTGTCCTAGCCTCTAGACTCTTGAGTCACAGGTTCTCATGTGACTAAAGCTCACACTGAAACTCAGCACTCAGTCCTCCACAGGGGACCTCATGGTCACTAGGTATACACCATGTAAGCAATGACAGCAGTGCCCTGGTCTTTAGTCAGACTAAATGTTAACAGTATCTCAATCTCTGGGCAGGCAGCAGGCTGCACACCAGAGCACAGAGGAGCCGGCTATAGGGCAGATCAGAATCCCCAACAGAAGAGACCCTGCACCAAAATTAAGGAGCATGTGTGCACAAGGAAGTCCCTTGGACTCCAACTACATCCAGAAGAGAAGAGGCAGGAAGAATGGACTGAACCAACACGTGAAGGGCACTGGTGAGAAGATCAAAGAGGCAGACAGGATGAAGGCACATAAGAACATCTTTACCAAAGGAAAGAGCTTTGAAATGAGCCCAAGAAGGGTGTCCGAGGCTGAACACCTTTAAAGCAGAGCTGGGACAGACACACTGCTAGGGGCTGGATATAGCTCATGGTAGAGGACACTGAGACTCATAGCCAACATTTCACTGGGAGAACCTTGAAACTGAGAAAGAGTCAAGGACAGACACAAATCCTACACACAACAAAACTGCCTTTGTAACTTAAACAAAAACAGACTCAAAGCATTTCCCAGGCAAATGATAATTTGCTGCTTGTGGAGAGCTGCCTGCAGCCCCGTCTTAAAGATGGCACTGGCTTCCGCCCTCCACCTTCCACATGGTGTGTGCGCTCAGGGACAAACTATCCCATAATTGGCTAGGCTGAGGATCTGGCTTGCTTCCGAATACCTGAACCTATAGGTAGTGCCCACGTGGCGTACTGGGGTTGGCTGCCCAGAGGCTATTTAGGCTGCGGGCAGGTTCTTCTTCCCTCCCCCCCCCCCCCCCCCCCCCCCCCCGAGAAGATGTAGTAAGTCAGTCAGTCCCCGTCCTAAGTAAATCAGACGGCAGAAATCAAGGTTCCTGAATAAACTGCTGAAAGAAGATCCTGGTGTCTCGTCTTCCTTGCTGGCGAGGTTGCGCGCCACACTGCTCATGGCCTCAACCTAAAAGGAGTGTTTTCAAGAAGGTTCCAAAAAGTTTCAAGCAAACATTGTCAAGTTACAAGACCACAAGGCCTAGAAGGACGGAACATCAGGACGAGAGGTGGGTTACTGGCTGCATCCTAATACTATCTTAGTCTTAAACACACAGACAGCTACAAGTGTGGCAGTGAAGCCACATAGCAAGGTAAAGAGCTTTCAAGTTACTGCACCATTTAGACAGTGGCAAAGTTTGTGTACCTGTGTGTTATGTACACGTGTGTACTGTGTGCACCCATGCATGCACACAGATGCCAAGTGTCCCACTACCACTCTCTTGCTTATTCTCCTGAAGCAGGGTCTCTCCAGCCCCCACTACCCTGCTGTTTCCACTTCTTACAGCACTAGGGTTATAGCACACACCACCACACCTAGCCTTTTACTTGGGTTCTAGTGATTTAGAATCAGATCCACACTTGCACAGTGATTACCTTACACACTGAGCCATCTTCACAGATTCAGTGAAGAGCTTATCCCAAAATACATAATAAAAGTAGAAAGTGATTAAGGAAGACATACACACACACCAAAATAAATAAATGTAGACTTTATACTATATTAATTTTACTCAAGTTTTAAAACATCTCTATTGGGTTCCTCCTCATGTGGAATTGTCCCAGCACTATGGCAACCTCCAGGACACATGGGCCCTCTACAAAATGATGGCGGACACCTCAGGAAGTGTTTATAACCATCCATCCCTCTGGTCCATTACTTATCTCCCCTCATCAGCTCTTTCTCATTCAGCTGGTGAATAATTTTACAGCTTTTACAGTGGCATGCAGTGAGCATATGGGGACTCCCTCTGGAACTCCAAACTCAGCCTTCTATGCCTTCTGCTTCCTGACTATTAGCATCTCTGGCTGTACTCTGGAGCCTGTTCTTCAGGGCCAGGTGACCGGGTGCTCAGGACCACAGACAAAGATTCACTTCTGAAGCCCACAAATCCTAATTGGTCTTATAATAAAAACCTGGAACTAGATAATGGGGTAAATGTTGAAAGATCAGAGCAAAAGAAGAACAAAGCCACAGCTATTTCTCACCTCACAAACTTCCCCTAAAGGGTTAGATCCTATTTCCCCAAATCCCCAGGCTGAATGCTGAGTCCTCAGCTGAAAAGGAAGGGACAAAATTCCTGTCTCCTCCCATCTTACATTCCCCTCTCTGCCTAGCCACATCACTTCCTGTTTCACCTTTCCTAGTGCTGAGATTAAGGGTGTGTGTGTCACCACTGCCTGACCTCTATAGCTAACTCTGTGGCTGGCTCTGCCCTCTGATCTTCTGGCACTCTTTACTTCTTAGATTACAAACAATATATCACCACATTTTTAGCAAAATTAAAAAAGGTTATAACTATTATAAAAAAAAATCTATATACAGTAAGTACAATAACTATATATCATATATACAAGCAATTATTACATCAATAATATCTAGTCCATTAACAATTAATAAATTCAAAAAAAATACTTTATTATTTATCCTGTTTTGGTCAATCCAAAGTGCTGTACCTAATTCACTTTATATCTAACTTATATTACCAACCAAGAACTATCTTTTTATGTCCCTCAAACTTATAACTTTACACTTCTTTAGTGAGTTTCTTTTTTGAATTTGTTAACAGGAAATACTATAACTGTATATTGTGAATATGTGTTGCTACTACTGGTTAATAAAGAAGCTGCTTTGGCTTATGGCAAAACAGGATATGGTCAGGCAGGAAATCCAAGAGAGATACAGGGAAAAGAAAGGTGGGGTAAAGGGAGACACTGTGAGCCATCTGACTGAGCAAGATGTACTAGAACACAGGTAAAGCTAAGAGACACATGGAGATACATAGATTAATAGAAATGGATTAATTTAAGATGTAAGAGCTAGTCAGCAAGAAGCCTGAGCCATAGACCAAACAGTTGTAATTAATATTAAGTCTATGAGTGAGAACTTTATGAATGGCTACAGGACCTTGGGGGCTGGGCGACACAGAAAAACTTTCATCTACAGCCCACCCCTGTAAGAAATGCATAGGTACCAGGAAGCTGGATAGGCTACAGTTTCAGTCCTCAACAGGCATTGTGTCTTTGTCCAAATCTGTACACACAGAAACAGCAAAGAGTGATAACAGGGAGGTCCTCAAGAGGCTTGTGAGAAAAAGAACCAAGCCCTCTCCCACTCCAGAAACAGCATACCTACAGCAGGTCCCTAACAGCAGAGATGGGAGGACGCCTGCTGTCCAGACAACACTAGAGACAAGGAGAAAGGAAGCAGGAGGAGTACACAGGGATTCTCTGAAGCACAAAGTCCCAGAGTGGCAGTGGGAGCCTCCTAAGTGTAGCTTGAGCACCAATACCTCAGAGTCCCAGGAGGCACTGGGGCCAACTGACTGCAATGTGCTAGCTGCGTTATTCTCTGTATTAGCCTTCCTCTTACTTTTTTTTTTTTTTTGGGGGGGGGGCGCAGTTTCAAGACAAAGCTGTCCTGGACTTACTCTGTAGAAAAGGATGGTCTCAAATTGAAGAGATCTGCCCGCCTCTGCCTTCTGAGTGATGGGGCTAAAGGCGTGCCCACCATTTTCAATCTTAAAAGAATGAAGTAGTTAGTAACAGACCAAAGCTAACTCTGCACATCCTGTTCTCCTCACCCCTACTCTACTAAGCTTCTTGCCCTCTGCACCAGTGAAGAGACAGAAAGGCCAGTATATGTGCAGAGGGCAAAGGGCAAATCTTCAGAACCTGACACAGCATGGGCATGGAAGAAAAAGGGGTAGAGAATACTCCACTTCCTCCTGAGCAGTGAGCCTATTCTGTGCACCACTGAAAGCACCGAGAGTGCAGAATGATTTCCACAACTTACCTTCTTCTAAAATGTACGTAAGCTTTTAAAAGGATGGGTAGTCAGAGATGATGACAGCTGTGTGCTCTCTTACTAAGCTACAATGGCAGCTCAGGTTTGTGAGTTTGGAACTAGTTTTTAGATCTTAGTTCCACATCCAGAAGGCTGTTGCAAAATCATGGCCTTTGGGGACAGGGCAAGACAGGAAGTGTGTGGGCAGGGCTGACTAAGAAGCTGTTCAGCTGAAGAGCATCCATTAGAATTCTCCCTGAACAGAGTCCATGGAAAAGCTGTCAGGCAAGAAGAGAGAAAAGATGGGAAAAGATACAGGATGGAGCATGATTAAAGCTAAAGCAAAAACACAAGCAAACACTTGTCGTGGGTACAATCACTAACATCTGGGCAAGAAGCAGCTAAGGGAAACCATCACAACACAATGGTTAACCCCAGGACGGCCAGAAGACACATCTACACCATCTTACAAATTTAATGAGGACAGGGGCAAAGCGCTTCACACAAGATTTTGAATCATGTCAACAGTGAGTCAGCCAGCTACAATTCTGCCTGTGGCTAGGAATCCTCATTTGCAGTTTGTCACAGAAACATAAACAGGTGGATGATGCCCAACCTTTGGCTCCACAGAGAATCAAGCCATGTTGAGGAGAGAAGTAGGCTGCTGGCAAAAAAAGCTGGCTACACCAGAGCATGGTGCAGTCATGACATGAGGGCAACATACCAAGGGATGACAGTGACGTGGTAGCAGGACTGTGTCCAGATGAGCAGTAAGGTCACATCAAAATGCGATTGCCCTGAGCTGAGGTGAGAGTCCATCACATTGGTCTAATCCTCAACGATCTCTGAGCACCTCCCAGGCCCCGAGGCCATTACGTTCTTCTCTGAAGACCTCAAGTAAGGTAGGACAAACTGACTAGTGCCAGCACCAGTGTTCAGCACATCCCATTGTAAATCCAATGCACAGCTCCAGGGTGGAGTCAGAAAGGAGTATTAGCACCATCCATCTGCCCCTCAGAACAGAGGCAGGCATCTAGGGTCTATGGATCATAAGAACAAGGAACAGCCCAGAAAAAGCTATAAGCCCACCCTCGGCGCTCTGAGAATGCAGGGAGCTGAAGAGGAGAAAATTTTCTCCAAGCCTAGCATTCCGGGTTCACTGAGCAGCAAGCCACGTGTGGCCCCTCCAGTTTCCCAACAACCAGCAATAGCCCATTTGAGGGAATAGGCACAGAAGTCCAGATCCCAGCAACCCACAAACACACAACTATACATAAATACTGGGCTCTGCAAACAACACCTGTATCTAAACTCCCACAGGATAAGCCTACAAATCCAACATAGAAAAGTGTCAGTACTCAAGAGGCACGGGCAGGCAGATCTCTGTGAGTTTGAGGCCAACCTGGTCTACAAAGAGAGTTCCAAGACAGCCAGGGCTGTTATACAGAGCAGCCCTGTTTTTTTGTTTGTTTGTTTAAGAAAAAAACAGAACAAAACAAAACAAAACACTAAAACCAAAATCAAAACACAAACAAAAAACCCAGGAGGGAGACAGGGAGGCAGGTGGGTGGGCAGGCTGCTGACCCTGGCCATCTTGTCAGCTACAGTTCACAGAAAGCAGCTCACAGGCATGAATACAGTCCTAGTATCACCAAGGTAACAATGGCTGCTCTTCAGAGGAAGAACCTGCCCAGGAGCCTTGTTTTGTTGGAGAGAGACCTCTCTTCCCAAGTCCACTGCTTGGAAGGAAGATCTATAAAAACATGTTTCATTTGCTGACTACAAATCCACTGTGACAAACACAAGAAAAAGGCACTGAAAAGGAGCTAGGACTTAAACTCTGCTTGCTGTAACCATAGAGTGTGGCTGCACATGGTTCCTAAGAGCCCATGGTGACTTCACAAAACCTGAGACCTTTCTCGCTGCTAAGATGACAAGGGGCTCGTATGGCAAAGTGCATTCACAATGAAAAGCACATCTTCCCCTCTGTGGACCCTTGCACTGACAAATGGGACCATTCAATGGTCACCTCAGCTCCCTGCCAACTGTGGCAGGTGCAAAGCTCCTTACCTCCCCCCCCCCAGTAAAATGGTAGCAATTCCCATAGAATCTACAAGAAGAGCTGGAACCTACCCCAGCAGAGGCATGATGCCTCCTACTCCCAGCCTTAGGGAAAGGAAACCTGGCAAATGGGCCTATCCTGAGCTCCTAACTTGCATCTCATGCTGAACTGCTAGCACCTCAAGCTGTCAGCCAAATTCCTAAAAGCCCCTGCTCTTAGCTCCCAATAAAACTTCCACTTGAGGCTCATCAAGAAACAATGGAGGTTTAATGCTGAGTTTTTAGCTAAAACAATAGTTAACATTTTCCCTTCACTCTCTCACTAAACTAAATTTTATATACCTAAAGGTAATAAGGCAAAGTCTTAAATTTAACTAGAAACAAATATTCCACTAATGTCAAACTGATAAATTACCTAGGTAAGGGCTAAATTAGATAAGCAAGAAGATATAGCCCAATGCAGAATCTGGTAGCCTCTGGAAATAAAATCACAGTGGTTTTTCTAAATTCTTCTCTGAACCAAAATCACCTTTATCAAAGTATCTGATTTTGAATCCCAACAGCCAGAAAAGTAAAAAGGAAATGTGGGAGCTTTGGCACTAGCAAGGAAACAGGCAGTGTGCCAGGGACCACTGGCATTGCAGGTTACAGTCAGCTTTCTGCTCCTTCTGCTACAGAGATGAACACAACCGACTATTCCCACCCACACCAACGTGGAAACTGCTGTGATTTCAGCAAATATGAATGAAATGACCTCACTGCAGATTGCCAGACCTCTGTGGGTGGTGCAATAAACCATACAAAGGAAGAAAAAAACCGAATCTAGGGGTTTTTCCATCAGAGGTCTTGCAATTTAATAACATCCCCGTTGTTTTGTTGCAGATGGCACATCAACCTCTCTTTACTATTGTGGAAGCACAAGAGCTCTGCAGAGTGTAGTAAACTGCTGAAGGTTTAGCTCTGCAATGTTTCACAGGAACCTGATTTACAGTTGGGGACCAGGTACCTTGTGCCACACATCTGAGATGGGTAATTACCTCTTGTTCAGTGCAAACTCTTGCCTGCAGCATGAAGTCTGCACCTACCAAGAGGCTGTGCACTGACATCAGAAGGTGTCTAAGCTGAAGAACATACAATGCACACCAAGCTCTTACAGCACACCCCTGCATCTGACATTCTCCACAGTCAGAGGTTCCCTATGTTATCATAGGTTTGTTTCTAAAATAGAGGGGTCCTACTAATGGCATATACCAAGAAATTTTGAGACACTTTTAGCACATATAAAAATGAATGTATCAGCTCTGGATTCAAGAAAATTAGTCCACATTTATGGCTCTAGTATGGCTTCCTGGATATGGGAACAGACAAAGAGTCTCTTGCTAAGCTAGAACCACTGAAGACTGCACCAACTATCGCAGTGCAGTTCCTCCACTGCCTCATCCGACGTGTGACTCACACCACTGTCCACACGTCTCAGTCATTACCTCATGTAAACGTGATCTGCCATTAAGTCACAATGCAATGGAACAGATTTGCTCTGGGACAGACTTAGATTAAAAGAATGCTGAGAAAAATGGCTCAGCAGTTAAGAGCACCGTCTGCTCTTCCAGAAGACCCAGGTTAAATCCCCAGCACCCACATGACAGCCCACAACCATCGGTAACTCCAAGTCCATTTGATCTCAGAGGGCACTACATGCACATGGTATACAGACACACATGTAGATAAAACACCCATACACAAAAAATTATTTGAGAAAAAAAGAAACAAGCTAGATGTGGTGGCATACTCCTTTAATACCAATACTTGGGAGGTAGAGGCAGGCAGATCTCTGTGAGTTCAAGGCCAGCCTAGTCTACAAAGTGCATTTCAGAATGACCTCAGCTACACAGTAAAACCCTGTCTCAAAAGAACAGATTTCTACTTTGGAAGATTCTGTTCACTGTCTGCTAGTATGAACTAGCTAACACCCAATTTCATGCCAAACTACATGAATAATAAAGCTGGCACTAAAACACATACTCTTTCTCTCCCCTACAAACAAGATAAACATTATTAAAATGCTGAAATCTTAAATGTGTAACCTGAATGATTACTTCCTCATAGACTAATTCTCTAACAGAAGAAAACAATTAGAGCAGCAGGGAGACTCACTGAGAACATCAGAAGATCTGAAGCAATCTGGTAACACTCTATAAACACAACTGGAAGATCCGGATGCAAATGGTCGGCTATATCCTTAGCCTCGACAAACAAGCAATGGTGCAAAGAAGACCCAGCAAGGGTTGGAGCATCTGAGTCAAAGTATATCCTCTCTGTGCACTACACAGAAGCTAACAAAGTCACTCCTCCCATGGCCCCTCAGTGCTGGCCCACCAGCTGACATGCTGGATACCTGCAAAACCTTCAGAAAAGCTATTCTTTCACCAAGACACTGACTGGAATCTCAGCTACTTTTAAAGGAATATCTCCAATCCTAACTCAACTGACAAATGCATTACATTCCCTGGGATTTTTTATATAAACCACCAGAAATAACAGATTTGAAAGACAAAAAGAAAACACCCCTGAGAATCTGTTCTCAAAAGGAAAAAGTCCCAAATGTAAAACATGAATCTCTCCGATGATTGTGGTGGGAATGTTTGTCTGTATGCAGTGAATATCATTCTGTAAATAAAGGAACTGTTTTGGCCTGTGTGGAGCACCATAGAAGTAGTAATCAGAGGAGAGACAGATAGAAGAAGGGAATTGTCAGACAGACTCTATCCAGCCACCAAAGAAGAACCATGTAAGGGACCCAGGTGAGCAGGCCACTGGCCACATGGAAGACAGATTAATGGAAATGGGTTAAATTAAGATGAAAGAGCTAGCTAGCAATGTGCCTGAGACATAGGCCAAACAGGATGAAAAGCATCTGAGTCATCTTTTAGGAGGTAAAGTGCCCACGGGAGGGTCTAACCTCTGGCCTGTACAGGAACAGAAACCCCTTACAACAGAACCTCACTGGCAAATGCTATAGCGTAAGTTACCTAAGAGCACTGCTAAAACCGGAGGAAGTATATTTGTGGCTATTCTCTCACTTGAAAAATATATACAATGTACAACAGACCCTTGGATTTCAGCTCTATGTTTAAATAATTCACAAATCAGCCTTCTGTGTAGACAAGGATTAAGTGGTGAGGTTCTAAAAGACTTTTGCTTCCCTTATGTTTATAGCTTAAAGGTGGAGGGCAAACAAATCAGACCCTCAGGAGGCTCACAGCTAGGACACCTGCTTACTACGGCTGCCCCCTAACACCTGCAGATGATTCCAGAATCATGTTTGAAACAAGGCCGAACACAAAGGCATTTCTCTATCAACACCTCAAATATCTAATTTCCTGTTAAATTTATTAAACCAAACCAATTAGTGAGAAAGGTAAAGGAAAGAGGTCTTTGGGTTGTTGATAAATAACTGAGCTCGTAAGAGCAATATGAAACAGTAAGCTGTACCAGAGTAAGCTACAAAGACACACTGACTGGCAGCTGAGTGTTCCTAAGAAATCTCACTTTCTATATTAAACACATAATCAGTGTCACTCTCTCAGTGCTAGGTGCTCTTCCCTACATCTTAACACTTAAGACAGGAAAGCTCTATCTAGCTGATGTTGTAGAAAAACTATTGAAAAATTCACTTTTGTGCAAAATGAAAACCTTAAAGAACACTTAGCCAGGTGGTGGCGGCGGCACACACTTTGAATCCCAGCACTTGGGAGGCAGTAGCAGGCAGACTCCCTGAGTTTGAGGTCAGCATAGTCTACAGAATGAGTTCCAGGACAGCCAGGGCTATGCAGAGAAACCCTGTCTAAAAATTAAAAAAAAAAAAAAGAAGAAGAAGAACAAAGGAAGAAAAAGAAAAAAAGATAACAACCACTTTTTCTTTTATTCAAGTTTTCTAAGGAAACGTTACAGCAAATAAGCAGACTGCTATGTGCAGCACTCACAAACACCATGAGCTACAGCAGTAAAGGTCACCCAGGGACAGGAGGGAGGCATTACTAGGTGATCTGATGTGAAGCCAAGGGCCTCATTCAGGTTTAAACCAAGGAACTCTGACTGAGAGAGAAGGTGCAAACACAGCCGGCTTACTTACCCTCGGCTGCCAGTTCTCATACTGTTTCTGTAGATTTGCACCGATGGTTTCCAGAGCTTTCTGGGGACCCATAGACAGAGGATCTGTAAAAGCAACAAAAAGTAAGTTCAGTAAATGTGCACATCCTCTTCGGGAAAAGCTCTTGCATGGAGCTTCCTCTTCCACAGTGCGAAGTCACCTTTGACCAGACACACATTCAGGCCTCAGTTTTATGTGTTTAACCAGAAGCAGCTCAGAAGACTGTTCCTTTTTGTTTATTAAATGGCTTTAGGGCAACCACTCCTGTGGTGGAAATGCTCTCTGTATGATATAAATAAAATAATTGGTTTGACCTATGTGGAGCACCACAGAAATGGGTGGAGAATCAGAGGACAGACAGGTAGAAAGAGGGTGGAGTTAGCCAGTCTCCATCCGACCCCCGAAGAAGAGAGACATGTATGGAATCCACGTGGCAGACAGATTAATAGAGATGGGTTGATTTAATATGAAAGAGCTAGCTAGTAATGTGCTTGAGACATGGGCCAAACAGTATGAAGTTAATGTAAGTGTCTGATCCATTTCTTTGGGGGATAAAAGCCACCACGGACCAGGTCTGAACCTCCGGCTCAAATGGGCCTGGGAAACTTACTACAACACACTCCTCCTGGTACAACACCTGCCATCTTTCCCATTCTGTTCTGTTGCTGCTCACTACCACAGATCAGGCTGTGCTTCTACTAGGATTCCATATTCAAACTGCAGCCTTCTGTGTGCAGAGATGGAGGGAGGGAGGGATGAAAAGCAGGACACACTCATTTTCTCTAGATGAAACACAGACAGACGTCCCTGGGTTTTCTGCTTAGTTACTGAGCAGCTTCTAAGCTAAACCCCTAAGTTTGCACTTTTCACAGTTGTCTGTCTCAGAACCCCTTGCCAATCTTTAAACATACGATGAGCCCCAAAGAGCTTTTTTTACTGATATATACCATATTAGACTATGAGAGCCAGGCAAAAGGATCACAAGTTCAAGGCCAGCCTGTACTACAAAGATGATGAGCAAATGAGAGAAAAAAGGGGTATTTAATTCATACAGAGAAAAATTGTCTTATCTTTATTCATTTATTTCAATATGACAAACCAGGACTGGAAAGATGGCTCAGCAGTTAAGTGCACTTGTTTTTGCAGAGGATCTGTGTTCAATTTCCAGCACTCTCATCACAGCTCACAACCATTTATAACTCCATTTTTTCAAAATCCAATGTCTTCTGACCTCCTGCATCAGGCATGCATGCAATACAAACAAATATGTGAGCAAAATGCTCATATGTATATATAATAATCTTTTTAAAAACTAAATATGATAAATTCACCATCTTAATATTAATATTTATTATGCAAAATAAAGATCTCTCCAAAACTTTAGTAAGAAGTGGCTGAAGCAGCAGGTCAATTGGTAGAATGCTTTGCCTAGCATGCATGAAGCCCTGGGTTCCATCTTCAACACCACAAACAACAGGCATGGAAGTATAGGCCTGAAATCTCAGCACCCAGGAGGTAGAGACAAGAAGATCAGAAGTTCAAGGTCACCCTCAGCTACATAACAAGTTCCCAGCCAACATAGGCTAGAGACTCTGTACTAAAATAAAAATAACCAAAAGAAGCAAACACAAAGTTTAGTGAGAAGAATGTGATTGTTGTAAATGTCTTCGGTATCTGTCTGGATCTGTGTTGCCCTCTGAATTTGCTGTTGCAGTTGATGCATCTGAAGAAGAATCACAGTACTCACACAGAAGAAACCTCAAATGGCCATGTAGTGGCTCTTTTCCTCTCCTCTGACATCTCTTTATGATTACTTGATATGATATCTGAGGCATAGCAATGAACTTGAACTGACCTTGTGGCACCCCTTTGGAAAGCATTAGTTCACTGAGTGATGAGCAGGATCACGTTTTGTTCCTTGGTGTTTTTAAAACAAATTCACACTCACTGACATAATACTATCTCATTGAGAATACTTTCAGCATCAAGAAGCCACCGACTCACAATGGCAGATACAAATTTCCAAATTCTAATGTTTTATTTGAAATCCCAGATTTTATCACTGTCTGCTGATTCCCTTAAAGTGACAGCCCACTTTGTTCACTTTCTATAACGCATGTGCCACAGCTCCTGCTTTGGAGGAGCCTCTAGGAGCTGCCATACCTATGGGCCCGGTCTGCCCGTGGCTTGGGGCTTTCAGACTCTAGTTTCATCCTACAAAACAGTAAGAGCATTCTTGGGAACTGAAATTTAAGAAACCTTTTATGCATTTCTGATTTACCAAGGACAATCTTTTAAAAGCTGACTAGTTTTTCTTACTGAGTTTGCAATCATTAGCATAAACTTAACCCCACAATCCAGCTAGACCTTGGGAGACTAAAGAAAGCAGGGACCCCAGGCAGCGAGAGCACACAGGTTAGGAAGCAGAGGGGTGTGGGAGGGGAGGGTCAAGATGCAAACAGTCAAAGCATTAGAATTGGCCACAGTCAGCCAGCCATCCCTACAGCTTTCCCAGTGTCCAAGCCTTCTTTCATCTTCCCAAAGACCACATTTGCCCTCCAACCACTCCATCTTGCAGGTGAAAAGCTGGCAACCTGGTGTGTGGACCAACATTTGCCACAGGCAAACTCTCAGGCCCTGAACACTTCAAGGTGAAGTTCACATCCTCAGATTTCTTCCACAGATGAACTTTTGGCCTGTACCATTGTGAACTCAGCACATGAGTCCTGGGATAGTTATGTAAAAGAAGAAACCTTCTAACCAAATTCTTCTCAGTGCTCAGGGCACAAAAATTTTCTGCTGTCTTTGGAACTTGCCCTGTCTTGGGAACTGAGGGAAAGTCAGTTCAAAGGCTTGTTCACCATTACCCATGATGTGACTATGGCCTCCAGTAAGTACAAATGGCCTTTGTTTAGGAGCAGGAGTGTCAAGACAGAGTTTCTCAGTGTGTCCTGGCTGCTCTGGAACTAACTCTGTAGACCAGGCTGGCCTCCACCTCACAAAAGATCCCCCGCCTCTGCCTCCCAAGTGCTGGGATTAGGCCACTGTTGGAAAGTGTGCACCACTGTTGGTTTTCTTTCACTCTTTGGTCTTTTGGTGACCCACCACCGTGACCCCAAATAAATCCCACGTGAAGACAGATTCTGACTTAGGAATGCCCAGCCTTAGCTTGGTTTGTTTCTAGACAGCTTTTCCTAACTTTAAATTACCCCATCTACCTTTTGCTTCTGGGTCTTTTCTTTTTCTATTCCTTCATATCTTTCTTTGTTCTTACTTCCTAGCTTCTATGCAGCTGGATGGCCGGGCCTCTGGAATCCTCCTCCTCGGGCTACATCTTCCTCTTTCCTCTACCAGATTTCTCCTACTGTTTATACTCTCTGGCTACTGGTCCCATCTATCCTTCCTCTTGGCTTGCTATTGGCCACTCAGTTCTTTATTAGACCATCAACTGATTTAGAGAGGCAAAGTAACACAGCTTCACAAAGTGAAACAAGTTAACTTGAAGAAAGGACAGAAGTAACTTCCTCACCCAGATGGAAGACCACAGGGGTCTCCCCATGTCCACATTCAGACACACAAACATCATTTTAAAAGGCTTTTTATTATAAAAATAGCTGTGTAGTAATGGTGCACACCTTTAATCCCAGCACTCAGGAGGCAGAGACAGGTGGATTTCTGTGAATTCAAGGCCAGCCTGGTCTACAGAGTGAGTTCCAGAACAGCTAAGGCAGTTACACAGAAAAAAAAAAAAAAAAAATCAATCAATCAATCAATCAATCAATCTTGGGCTCAGTGATTAAGAGCACTGGCTGCTCTTCCAGAGCACCTAGCTTCAATTCCGAGCCCCTAGATGGCAGCTCACAGTCTGTAACTCCAGTTCCAGGGATCCAACACCATCACACAGATATAAATATGGGCAAAACAATGTCAATAAATTATTTTTAAAAATCTTTGATTAAAGATGACTGTGGCCTCATAACCCCTCTCCTATATGTGACACAAAGTGTCCTAACCTTATGTAGGTTACTTCCCAGCAACCACAGCTGCTGGCAGTTCAAGAGACAAGAAGCTATGCCATGCCTGGAGGACAATGCTCTAAAGACATCTAGTATAATACACATATTAAGTGCTTAGGGCTGTGGATGTAATGCAGTGAGCAGAGAGCTTGCCTAGTATGTACAAGGCCTAAATTCGATAGCTGGTACAATGTTAACCATGAACATAACAGTTACCTGTAATCCCATCTGTGGCTACATGAGACCCTGTCTAAAAACCACACACTGTCAGGCAGTGATGGTGCACACCTTTAATCCCAACACTTGGAAGGCAGAAGCAGGTGGATCTCTGTGAGTTCCAAGGCCAGCCTAGTCTACAGAGTGAATTCCAGGACAGCCAAGGCCGTTACACAGAGAAACCCCCAACAGTTCTAACTTCACAGATTCTGGGAAATAGTCTTGAGGACACCCAGATCCCAACACTAACACCTTCAATGTGACTTGGCTGTTTCCCTCAGACAGTAGGAGGCCCAGGTCCACTCTCTCAGCCATGCTGGTCGCTGGTCAGGCTCTGCTGTGGGCACTAAGGTCCTAGCCATCCTCTCTCTGACATCAGAACCTTCCTGTGAATTTTATGCTGAGCCTGAAGACACAGACAATTATGGCAGGCTAATCTCTGGAGGGACCACTTTCCATCAGACATGAGTGGGGAGAGCCTGCCCTTCCTTCCGGCTCGCCCACACAGTTTACAGTCAAGCCTCACAATCGATGTATGCAAATATCTGGAGTGCTCTCCAGCCTGTGTTCTCCTGACACCCGGCCCACCCACCTCTGACCCAACTCTCCACACACACTTCTTTCCACAAACTCACCCAGCACCTACTCTGTTACATTTTTATTGGCCACCAACCATAAAATCTGATCTTGGGAAAAGAATATAGGATTTCTTTGTAGAAAACGGATGAATCCCAGGAAAGGGTCTGCATGGACCCGTAGACAATGACAAAAGGACTGACATTGTCATCTTGTCACTGGAGTCCCAGAATGAAAGAAAGACATAATAACTGAAAACTCCCCAAATTGTCAAAAAAAAAAAAAAGATTCAAGAAGTTCCATGAGACACAAACAGCATAAATCCAGGAAACCCACATCTATTTTTTTTTTATTTTTTTTCTTTATTTTGCATACTTTTAATTTCAGAACAAAAATAAAACAAACATAAAACCACAATACACAATACCCAACCCTGCTAGACACATGTCAATCATACTGCTAAGTACAAAAACAAAGGATCACCCAGAATAAAAACCCAATCACATTTTGCTCAGAATCAGCCAAGCTCTGGGCTCCCCAACACTGAAAAGCAGACAAAATAGACCAAAGTCTTCAAAATTCCATCTGAAAATAAATTCAATCTAATATTCAGGGGGAAAATAAATGAGAGGCTTTGCAAACATGGACAAAGTCTTGTTCCTTTTCTTTCATGTTCCTTTTCTTAGGAAGCGAACCACAAAGAAAAAAGGACTGGGGCAAAGAGGCAGGGTGTGCAACTATGACTTCCAAGCAACAGGTCTAGGGAGCAAGGTATCAGAGGGGAATAAGGAGCACCGGAAAGGCAGCAGATTACCAAAGCTCGGCTTTGCATGGGGGCGGGGAGGGGGTCGTCCAGATCCTCCTGACAGCATGTGGGCCTGCAATAAAAAAAGCTCTCGTCCTAAGTGCCAGGCAGCTTAGCAGGGAATCCTGCAACCTCAGGGAAACAGCAGGATCAAGAAAAACTGGGGGGGAGGGGGGAGGGGCTTTTCTTAACAGGACTGACTATTCCTGCCATCTCACTCACTCTCTGTGTATATGCTTTAGTTTGAATTTTTTATTCTAAATAAGATCCATCACAAAACTTAGTAGCAGGTTCTGTGTCTGGAAGGGAACTTTACCTGCAGGTGTGACAACACCCTCTGAGGACTTCTCAAGCATGGGGGCTGGACCTCCCTTTTCTGGAAACTCCAATTCAAACTCCAGAAGGACCTGGCACCACACTGCTGAGTGGAAACCATGTGAGGGGCTGTCCCTTGAAGAATTATGGAAAATCTGGCTTGACCAACACAAGACATGACATCAATCTCCATTTCCCTTTGCTCCATGGGAAGACAACCCTAGGATCTGAAAACAATCCTGAGTACCCTAATTCATATGCCACAACACTGGCAAGAGCTAAGGACCGACTATATTCCTAAAAATCAAAGACATTTGTATGAGGTGGGGTCTCTTGTACTTTCACTGACCTAAAACTTGTTAGGTAACTCAGAACCATGTTGAATTTCTGACCCTCCTGCCTCCCCTTCCCTGGAGTTACAGACAAGTGCCACAACACCTGCTTCATGCGGTACTGGAGATCAAACCCAAGATTACAATTAGAAGCCACCAATGCACACTAACAAAAAGAAACCTCTCAAACAGCAGGCCACAGTGTTCATTGTGAGCAGAGCAAACCACAGAGACAATAGGATATGCCAAGTTCATCTGCCCACACTTGGTGACTGTGCATCCAAATGATTTCCTCTTTGGAAAGATAGATCTGTCTGGCCTCGTCTTATCAGTGCATGTGATTCTAATGCATAGGGAGGGCAGGAAAGTCAGAGGGGCTTTAGCTCCTAAGGTCTGGTCTGCCTGTAGGAGGAAGGACTGAAGCAATCCAACTTCAACCCCACACCTTCTTTCCAACTAAGGCTGCGCTCTCGGAGGGACCAACTAAGTCAGTCTGTGCTGTGTAGCAGCTTCTATGAGATGGAAACATTGCTTATCTCAGGGAAGCTTCTTAAGATAAAATGTAAACAACTCAAAAGAGCTTCCAAGTCCCTGAAACTGATCAGATTCAATAGGCCCTTCCCCAAGAGTGAGCAGTAAGGGCTACAAGAATCACTCTCAGAGGAACCCAGCTGTTAATAACGCTGAGACAGCTGAGCATGGCAATTCACATGTCTTCAATATCATCACTCAAGAAGCAGAGGCAGAAGAATATGACTTCTAGGACAATCAGGGCTACACAAAGAAACCCTGTCCAAAAAACAAATAAACAAACCAAGAAAAAAAAAAAAAGAGAGAGAGAGAAAGAAAACAGAGACAGCTGAGGTGCCTGGGGGCTGTGCAGTGTGCTCCAGGTTCCCAGCTCTTGAAAGCTGTCACCCATGCTGGGGTGGATTTTGGTTTCAGCTCCTGTAAGCAACTCCAATAAAATTCATTGATTCATCAAGTTGGACTTTGGTGGTATCTGACTTTGATCTGTCATGAGTTCCTTATCAGGGATGAGTAGGGGTGCACGCATGCATGCTCGCTCTCTCTCTCTCTCTCTCTCTCTCTCTCTCTCTCTCTCTCTCTCTCTCTCTCTCTCTCTCTCTGTGTGTGTGTGTGTGTGTGTGTGTGTTGCATCTCCCCAGGAAAAAGCTGTCACACAGCAGTGTGTCAATTGTTTTGTTTCCTCCCAGAATGACAGCAGTGAGTAGAAGAGCTGGGCGGGAGGGAGAGCAAAGAGTAAGGAGAACAGAGGAATCATGGGACATCACCAACAGAGGCTAGTCCCCATATGCTGGCCAGCATCAGGTGCAGGCTCATAGCTGAACAAACCTACCTCCCAAAGCCTGTGTGAAGGAAGTGATAAGGAAGAGGAAGGGGGGCTGCCATCACTGTAAAGCTTTTGGATTTTGTCTTTCTTCTCTGTATCTTCAGCATGAACCTCTGAATATCACATCACTTAAACGTGGCATGAAAAGAAGTGCGGCCGAGCACTTCCCAGCTCAGGACAACCAAAGCTCCCTAGTGACCTGGCACAGACAGTCCTGCTGCTCAGGCAACAATCAAATTTCTGTTCTCCTTCTCCTAAATTTACTTAGTGTCACCTTCACACATACATACCTTGATGTGGTGCTCGGCAGACTACACTCCCAAAGAACTCCATTCTGCCACCACAACTGTCACCAGGGTTAGGGTTAGGATTAGGCCCTGTGAGACTCTCCACAGACTGACGGGCTCCAGACATGGCCCCCTCAGATGAGTATCAAATAAGAACAAAGGCTGCCAAGAGCCACACCAGGTGCTGGGAATATGGCTGCCCTTGGGCTTCTGGTTCTGGTTTCATGGGTGCAATGAGTTTAGGGAAAGCTGTCTGACTCTGACTATGCAGTCTCCTGAATACAGGCTGAACCTCAGACTCCTGTATGCAGAAGTGTGCCACAACAGAAATACAAAAGCAGAGTTAACACACAGAGCTTGCAGCTCAAAGAACCTTTGTAGTTCTCTGTGCCTTGTAGTTAGCATACACTTAAGCATTTGCTAATTGACTTATTAGGAGAGTACTGCCTACTGGATGGAGTGTAAATCAGAGAGTTCCTTTCAAGGATTCCTCCATTAATTAGTTGTGTAACCTTGAATGACTAATTTTTGATTGAGAAAATACATAATAGCAAAAGGGCTACTTTGAAATTAGGAATAGTTCTTGATGACTGTATCTTATTAATCATAATGTCATCTCTCTATTTTATAATTAGTGGCGAACACAGTGCGGGGCCTGTCTCCTCACTGAGCTTCAGGGCAAAGCCTGGCCATAAGACTGTGCAGAGCTGGGCAGGTCCACTCTAGGGCCTGGCTACTGGTAGGACCTTTCAAACCTGGAGTGGTTAGGATCTTAGAACAGAAACTATCATCTTCAGCTGGTCTTGTCCTCCTAAAAGCCTCACAGCCCATGTGCCCACAGAATAAACTATATCCTGCTATGATCAAAACCAGGAGCTGAAATACCTTACTGTCTGCTTAGGGGCTTGGCTGGGATCCATGACTTAAAATTCAGCCTCTGGGTTTATGTCCATTAAAAAGGAGGGAGGAGACTAAAAGTGGTTGCTATCGTCCCTCAAAGGGGAACAGGGAAACTACCTTAAGACAACAGCATAACAGGACAGAGAATGCAGTGTTCTAAACCATGAGTCCCCAAAAGCAGAAGCTCCAACTGCCTCTGGAGCTATGTCAGAGCCCAAAGAGCCACTGATCACAGCTAACCCCAACTGCCTGCCTCTCCTGAAGCTCCAAGATTAGCCCTCCCAAGGTAGGTCACAGTCCTGCTGTGCAGAAATGTCCATCTGACCTTCATCAGTCTCCAGGACCACTCAAGGTGGCTCAGACCTTAGGTTCCAGTTTGATCTGCCCAGCTAGTAGTAGCAAACTCTGTGCATGTGCTCCACAATCAACAAAGCCACGCCAAGAACTACAAAGAGATGCACTGTCTCAGTTCATCTGCAGAGCCTCTGGGCAATGGGGACAGAGTGTGTCCCAAATAATTCTTTGGGGTGAACAGAAGCACCATGCCTCTGGAAGCCTCGTCTGACACCACACTACTCCCAGCTCGCATACAACAGCCCAACTCCAGCACACTTGCTTCCCATCAGCACCCAGCTCTGCATTCTGCTGTCAGGCAAACTGTTCCCCACAAGCACAGGGTGTGTACCACTTAGTGGACTGTGTTTAGTATTTCTGCTATAGCGTTTAATGTCAGCCATAAAACCAAACAGCCTCTCCCTGCTTTTCGGAAAAGAAACAGGAGCCATTTCCAGAAGGGAAAACAGCATGTTTAAAGCAGAGGACTGAGTACCAAGAGCAGGAAGAACAAGAGCTTTCCATTCCTGGGGACCAGCTGATGATGCCCTTACTCTGCGACATTCACAACTCATGCCCTACCATCTCACACAGGTGACAGAAAACTCTGTGCCTTCCCCTTACTTTCTCCTCACAGACACTTGACTGACACACTCTCCAGACAGCCTTGGGATCCTCCTCTTCATCACCTGCTCAGGTGGTGCAAAAGAGCAAGTCCAGGTCTAGTGTTCTTCCGGCTCCATCTAGAGCCTGAGCAGTCTCAACCCAGCACAGGCATCTCAGTGTCCCCTTCCTACCAGGCCAGTCACACAGCTTCCAGCAGAACTCTGGACTACGCTTCAACAACTGCCAGACATAGTAAAGGTCTAACTTGTTAGATGAAATGAAAACCTTGTGCATTCTACTATCTGACTGATGTCTGCCAGATAGATACCAGCCCCAATCCCAGAGGACATCAGGCTCACTAACAGCTAACGAGGCACACTTGCTCTGCCCCTCCTTCAACCACACAATGGGCCTCAGAGGCACTTGGTACCCTGTTGTGTTGGGAGAAAGGTAGGTGGTTACAGCACAGGGGAGGGAAGAGTACCAGTTGATACTATAACATAAATATGTCTCCCAAAATTCCTGTTGGAACATAAACTCTAAAGCTTGACAACGCCAACAGGTGGAGCATGCAGGAAGAGATTATGTCACAAGGGCAGAGGACCCAAAGCTAGGAATGGGGAAACCTTATAAAAGAACTGCAAGCAATGAGCTACCCTTTGCCTTGTCCCACCAAGTCAGGACAGGGATCAGGCATCATCTCAGGGGCAGAAACCAGACACACACCATCATCTTGACTGGGTTTTATATCCTACAGAATTGTGAACCATAATCCTCTGTTATTTACTAAATACCTAGTCTCCTATATTTTGTTATAGCAGCACAAACAAACTAAACAGCCTGGGGGCTGCAGGAGTTGGAGTTGAGGCACGACAAGTAGGCATCTGCCAAGGGCCAGTGTCCCAGTAAATCCCCGTGAGGGTGAGGCAGGTGGCGCCCTTAGCTCCAGTCTACAAGAGGACACAGGGCTCAAAGCAGCTCATCAGGAAGAGTAAAGCTGGGACAGATGTGGCTGGGTCTTGATGAGTGAGTACACAACTCTTTGATTTCTAGTGACAACAGAGAATGCTGAGACCAAACATAAAACAAGCTTGAAGCCTTCTGCATGGCCACATATTTGAAAATCACTGGATGGCAACTAGCCCCACAGTCCTACTGGTGACCTGCTTGGATGGTACAAGCCAAGCCTTGGTACTGTCACAAGCAGCTCCGCCACCTCTCAATACCTCACTGGCCAAGCTGCCTTACAACCCAGACAGCCTCTTGACCAATCCTTGTTCAATCGGCTTCTGTAACCAACCTGACCACCAAGACCCTTCCCTGTTCTTACACCCACCTTCTTCCCCACACCACCAGGGTCCTCCTAATTCTGTTCCATCTCTCCAGTCACTGTTCATAATGTGTACATGACCACTAAAGTCCAGAATCTACACAAGCCTTCTCTACCAAAACAGGCCTTTGCAGCTTTCTGGTGAAGGTCAGTCCCACTCTGGAGCTTTGAGAAGCACTGCACCTATGTAAACTAACCATCCCCTCTCCAGCTGACTGGCTGACAACACTGGATGAACTAACTGTTCCCCAAGCACCTTTTCTCGAGAACAGGGCATACAAAGGATGCCCAGTGCTAACAAGCACATGTCAGCTCAGGGCCAAACATGACAAAGGATGGGCAGGGATAAATGAGACCCACCTAACATGGCTTGGAGAGCACGGCAGCCAGAGGACGACTGCTGTCTTCTGCAATCCCCTGGTCAGACCTCAGAGCCTTTAAAGGGCCAGGACTGTCATGGTAGATCTACTCAGGGCCCTGAGAGCCAGACTGAGCCACAGAGAACTGGCCACACCTGACTGCAGTCCCCAGGTTCCCCCCACAGGAGCAAGCTGTCATTTCATCTCAGAAGAGACTCCTTGAAGGTGGACCTAACCCTGGCCCCAAGCAATTCACTGAATCAGGAAATGTGTTCACTGCTCTGCTTGCAACTTTGAAAACGTTTTGGGGTGTTTTGCTTTATTTTGTTTTGTTTAAAAAAAAAAAAAAAAAAGGCATAGAATAATAGATACCAACCATCAGTTGAAGTAAATCATTACCATTCTTTTTCTTATCCCATGCTGTCATGTCAAGTCACAACAGCCCAGACCAGGCCAACCTCTCAGTAAAGACCAAATAATACAAAGTTCTCAACTTAGGGAAAGCATATGTCCTTCCTGAATGGATTAGCCAGGTGTGGCTAATCCCGAATTCAGAAGGTAGAGGCAGAGGAGATCTTGATGTTGAGACCAGCCTGTACTATATAACAATACCTGTCTCAAAAAGTAAAACCCTGAGTGGTGCTTCCAGGGGCTGGGAAGGTATGGGAAGCCCACAGAGAGAACACTGGTGACTGCTGCTCAGCACTGTGTGCCCTGGGAATGTTCATAACAAAATTTCATTGTACACATTTGCATTGCCTACATCTCCTCAATTATTAAAGACAGTAAACATGGCTGGCCTAAAACTTAACTGTATAGACCAGAATGGCCTCAAACTAACAGAAATCCACTTGCCTCTGTTTCTCTCGGTGGGATTAAATGAGTGTACCACCATCACTCAGCTCCAATTTTTCTTTAATTTTTTTTGTATGTGAATTGGTGTTTTGCCTGCATGTATAACTGTGTAAGGGTGTCAGATCTTGAAATTACGGACAGTTATTAGCTGCCATCTGGATGCTGGGAATCGAACTCAGGTCCTCCAGAGAACAGTCAGTGCTCTTAACCTCTGAGCCATCTTTCCTGCCCTCGGCTCCAATTTCTTAAAAATGAACAGTGTCCATACTTTATGTAGGCTCTCAACTCCACCATGTACTCACAGGACAACTCAGAGCAAATTCTTCTCTTGTATCTCATTTTTTTTCAGCTTCAAAAACCAACGTGTGAGGCATATTTCAGACTAATGTTGTTTAATGTCCTATTTTTGCAAAAAGGAATTGTGTAAATATCCCTTATAAGATGTCTGTTGAAATCTCACCAAGGATCCAGTAACTCAAGGCTAGAACATAGCTAAATGACACAATGCCTCACTTCTGCATTGATGGCCTCTGGCAGGGGTGTGGGTGAGGAAAGACTTGCTTTTCTAAGGCCCTGGCCACAGGGAGATTAATTATGCTCCAGTAAGCAAATGAGCAGCATGAATGGGTGGTTTTGTAAATGGGGAGATCATAAGAGTGGGTATGAATCTTAGAGGTCTGATAACTGAGTTTGATGGGGTGCATGATGTAAAATCACCAAATAATAAATATATAAATAAAAAAAAAATTTTAAAGAAAAAAATGTCTGTTGAAAGCACTATCATTGTTATAAGAAAATAATATATAAATATTGAAGTCTGTCTATCATTTATTTTCATTAGCACAGTTAAGTTTTGAAAAATTAAACATTTGCATTTTGTTATTAAAGGGAAAAAAACATGACTCTGCAGGTAGACAAATGCATTTGCCACCATATCCAACACTCTGAGTTCAATTTCTAGGGCCCACAGGGTGAAAGGAAAGAACTAACTCCCCAGTTGTACTTTGACTCCACTGCTCTATGCATATATGTATGTGCACACATAAATGCAATAAAATGAGCAAATTAACTGAGTGCTGCTGTACATCCTTAGCACACTGTGTGGTGATATACTGTGTAGGCTCTAATAAAATAAAGTTTGCCTGAAGATCAGAGGACAGAGTCAGTCACAGAATTAGCCATGAAGGTCAGGCAGTGGTAGCACATGTCTTTAATCCTAGCACTTGGGAGGCAGAGGCAGAGATCTGCCTGGATCTCTATGAGTTCAAAGCTGCACATACATAAGATTGATCCAGTCCAGAGAACAGAGCCAGGCAGTGGTGATAAATACCTTTAATGGGATTCCAAGTGCTCCCAGTACTTGGGAAGCACACATGCCTAAAGGGTTAGGGTTAGGGTTAGGGTTAGCCAGCACTAGGAAGACTGAAACAGGAAGTGATATGACTGCACAGAAAAAGAAATATAAGGCAGGAGGAGACAGGATCTGAGGAGCTGGCAAGGTGAGAAGTGGCTGTGGCTTGTTTCTCTGTCTCTCTGATCTTTTAGCATTTGCCAATACCTGGCTCTGAGTTTTTATTATTAATAGCAATTAGGATTTGTGCAATAACATATGTTATTTATGTAAGCATAAATTCAGGTACCATCACCTATGACATATGGCATAATGCGTTGCTTAAAATAGATCAATTTACATGTTCTATAAATGTATTTACATACAAATATGAGTTGTTCAAATTTTCAAAAGTGTGTATATCTGCCATTTATATATCATGTACAGACACAAGCCATATACCAACAAAGTTTAAAGAAGAAAAAAACAGAAACCAATAATTGATATTTTAATTAAGTTTCCCTGAAAAATTTCTCTACTACAAAATAAAGGTTACTGCATCTAAAACAAGGTCTTACACAGCAGGTGCCAACTGCCACTTACCAATCCAGCATTCCAACCTCGCACAAGGTGTAGTCTTCACCACATCCGGGGGATCCACACCCACATTCAGGCACAGGACCAAGGCCACACTAACAGTCTTCATCTGGAAGATGACACAACAAGAGACAGTGTTTTCACATAAACTCTGGAGATGTTCCCTGCAGGAACAGTGGCCCCTCCCTGACACTGCCCTAGGCAGTCAGTCGCTCTTGCAGCACTGCTCCTATTCCCCAGGTTAGCCACCTCTGAGGACAGGGCAAAGGGCTGAAAGCAGAACAAGCAGGAGTCAACTGATCAAAACACAACACAACACAACACATCCCCACCCCTGCCACCAAGACAGGGTTTCTGTGTGTAACCAACAGTCCTGGCTGCCCTGGAACTTACTTTGTAGACCAGGCTGTTCTGGAACTCACAGAGATCTGCCTGTCTCTGCCTCCCAAATGCAGGTATCAAAGGTGTAAGCCACCACCACTCAGCTATGACAACACATCTTAAAGTGCTCCCTGCACTATTTTTCTCTGTGTTCTCATCGTGAGGAGGCAGGATGACTTAGTTCTTAAAATTCATGCTACCATGCACTCATCGGTGACTTTTCCTTTTAACTAGTTTCACATTATCCACATTACATCACTTTACTATGTGTCTCTCCACTAGTGACTGATGTCTGGGTGTTTTCTGTGCTTTGTTGGTTGTAGGTTTGCTGGTTTGTTTGTTTGTTTGTTTGTTTGAGACAAGATCTCTCTAAATAGTTCTGGCTGGCCTTGAGTTCTGCACCAGCACAACTTGTACCTCCTGCCACATTGTTCCTTTCCACGGTCCGGTCTTTAAGAAGCAGCCCCCGCTATCCAGCAAATCTTAGCCCACTGTCTTCTTCATGAACATCTGGAGGACAGATTCGCTCCCCATCACAGCTTCTTCTGGCTACTTACTCATGCAGGGGAAGGGGCACAGTCTGATAAATCTGTAACTACACACGCTTCTTGCTGGTTCTATGAGTGTACAAACACCCTATGAGGTACTGCCTGTACCTCATCCTCTCTCAGACTGTGCCTCCTCCTGTCTCTGCATTAAGTCTTACTGTGCTATGCAAATCTAAAATAATGTTGCTAACATCATACAAAGGACAGCAGCAACCTTCTCTAGAGACACGGCTGTGCATTTCAAGAGAAGAGCCCCTTGTTCAGCAGACAGTAATGGTTTGTGGGGAAAAACGTTTCCACCCTTCCTGTCTCCCTGCATGCCCACCTCCAAGAGCATCTTCCATAAAGTAGAACTTCCCTGCTATAAACCTAAAAACAGGCTCTGTACCCACTGTCAGAAGGAAAGGTGAAAATCAATGAAAGGGTAAAAAACAACTGCATGCTCTAGTTAGCTTCCAATATGTAAGTGACCACCATAAATGATCTATTACTTTATTGTAGACTCGGCCTGAGGACAAGCTGTCTAAACTGACAAGTTTCCTGCAAACACCTCTGCCATCTTGCTCGAGACAGCCTTAAGTCTCTTCACTGCTATAACAATGGAACCTACAAGGTTTCCGTACAGCACAAAACCAGATCTTGGATCAAGCTCCCAAGTCACTTCCTGAAGAAACTGGCTTTGCTCAATCATCACAGCCCTCGTTCTCCATAGACACAGCAATTCATATAGCTTAGGCTCCCTCCCCTCAGTGTTCCTTACTCAAAATCATCCACAGTCAGAGAACAGTATATGGAAAATAACAGACATAAACAGCCCACGAGCTCTAACTGCACTGCACCTGGAAATTCTCCATCCTGTTCTTGGGGTGCAGATCCTCCGCTAAGCCAGCTAACAGAATCTGCCTGTGTTCAAACAATGCTTGTCATTTAATAATGGTTCCAAAGCATTGGAAGAACAAACTGAAATCAGACAAGACAAAGACAATTTTGAGGGCTGGTGAGTGACTCACCTGGTAAGGGTGCCTGCTGCCAAATCTAAGGACCTGTGTTTGATCCCCAGGACCCCACAGCAACAGAAATCAATTCTGTCAGTGCTAACCTGTACACTTGCAGCATGACACACACATACACAGTGGAGGAGAGCCCACATTTACAGAGCCTTTGTGACAGGGCTGTTTCGCTGTTCTGCTGTTATTGTCATTAGAGCCCTTGTGTCTCCTTTACAAACACATCTCCTAACAGGTATTTACAAATAGGAAGACACAGTAGATACAAGCACTCAGTGCTGTCCTAAGCTTCTGGAAGCCCCTGTGAATCAAGACTGATTTACCACAGCTGAATTCTATCCATCGGTTTCTTGTTGTGATCTCAGCCTGCAAAGAAAATATCCCTTAGACTAACCTCCTGTTCCCCACACAAAGTCCAAAGGAAAACACCTTACCTATGGCATACCTGTTGCTCCTTTTAGGGACAAGTTCAACTGTAACTGCCCTATGAGCTTGCTTTCCCAACACCTCACGCTGCAGCCCTGCACAACCAAGAAGGAAGTGACATGATAATCTGGATGGTGCTGCCACATTGTTTTGCTCAAACCTCAGGAAGTTCACAGCCACAGTCTGGAATCTGCCTCTGCACATCTCATCAGCAATAGCATCTCTTATTAAGTGATGCTAACAGGCATCTCCATTACAACTTGAGCTCACCTTTCAAGGCACAGGTAAGGGAGGAGTAAAAGGGTGGGCCTGCCCAGCTCCTGTGGCAGAAAGTTCCATGTTAGGCACACCTGATTCTTTCCCACACCGGTTACAGAGAAGGGGGCAGAGCACTGATGCAGCATTCAATCTGACTTCTTTATTATAATTCTCAGTGAATAGGTTCTGAGTTAATTACAAAAAGAAAACTGTTGCTCAAGAGCAAAGGGCCCAGTCTGTATGATGCTTGGTGCACAAGCCCAAGGGCCGAAGTTCAGATCACCAGCACTCCTAAGTCAGGTCTGAAGGCTCGTGGCTGTGCTCCAGCACAAGGAAGGCAGACAGCAGCATCCCTAAGCTCACTGACCATCTAGTATGGCCATATTGGGGAAGTCCTTATCTCAAAAAAATAAGCTGGAGAGCAATGGAGAAGACACTCAAACGCACTTCTCTGTATAGATACACACAGTCTTATGATCTGAGTCCCTCAGACAAAAACACTCATGAAAACACAATATTCCCTCTTCAGTCCTGTGACACAGTTCAGCACACTTGTCAACAGTGCACTTCCTACACTCAGTGAATCACTCATGAGTCAGTTCCCCTCTCCTGCTCTAACCAAGCAGTAGCAGGACCTGGTCTGGTCACTAATATCAGCACATTTGCTAACATGATGCTTACCTAACCAATACAAGTTATGCTTTCTATAAAAATAACACAAAACCTCAAACACACTAAGACATGTGGAGATATATTGTATATTTAATAAAAGTAGTATGAAATGCCAGAGGACAAAGTCACCCACAGAGCCCAATCAAGAAGGTCAGGGAGTGGTGACTCACCTCTTTAATCCCATCACTCAGGAGGCAGAGAGCAGGTGAGTTAAGGCCTAACAGAGCTAGGAACACACCTTTAATCCTAGCTCTAGGAAAGATGAAGTAGGAAGTAAGATAGCTGGGCAGAGGGATAGAGAGCTTGGAATTCATGGGAGGATTCATGGAGGGAGGGCTGAAGAGTTGGCCTTAAGAAAATTGACTGTAGTTTGTTCCCTGTCTCTCTGATATTTCAGCTTTTCTACAATATCTGGCTCCACATTTTTATTATATAACAAACAAAATTCATGCAATAAACACATAAACTAAAAAAAATGGATTTGAGTCTAATGCCTAGCTACTGATTCTGAATCTGAACAGATTACCAAATATCTTAACCCAATCAAGTATATCTTTTTTTTTTAATTTATTATGTATACAGTGTACAGAAGAGGGCACTAGATCTCATTATAGATGGTTGTGAGCCACCATGTGGTTGCTGGGAATTGAACTCAGGACCTCTGGGAGAACAGTCGGTGTTCTTAACCTCTGAGCCATCTCTCCAGCCCCCCAAACAAGTAATCTTATTCTGTAAATTTTAGCCATATTGGCATAGAATGTATAGACACTCAAGTTCAACTATACCTAAAATGTCTTTTGGTATTTTATCTATATGGCAACTTTATTCCAAAAATTCTAGATTAATGATTTTTAATACAATTACAGAAATGTTTTCATAAGAGCTATCAAATTTAATATACCAAAAACTGCAGAATATTGCATAAAATAACCATTCTGAACATTAAAATACTTCTTCTAAATGGAATATAACATACGTTGGCACAGTTATGTCTCCAGAGGTTAATTTTGAATTTGAAAAGAATGTTGCTTTGAAATCCAGGCCAGATGACTGAAGCCTGCATGTAATCTCAGCACCTAGGATACTGAGGCAGGAGGAAAGCCATGAGTCCAAGGCCAGCCTAGGCTATGTAGTAAATTCCAAAACAGCCTAACAGCCTGAACTCTATCTCCAATATATATATTATATTATATATTATATTTCAAAAAATTATATAAATCGGGTGTGGGTGTGGTGGTGCACACCTTTAAATCCTGACTCTGGAGGCAGTGGTAGAAGGATCTGCTGAGTTCAGGGACAGCCTGGTCTACAAAGCAAGTTCCAGGACTACAGGACAACCAGGACTACATAAAGAGACACTGTTGTAATAAGTTTCTTGCCTGGACTTTCCGGGCCTAGTCTTGAGGTTCTGACCTGCTGCCCTGCAGTCCCACATTATCACACAGATGCTTAATTTCTGCTAATTGACCTAGGGCCCAGGCACATAACTTGCTAGCTCTTTCGTCTTAAACTAACCCATCTTTCTTATCCTGTTCAGCCATGTGGCTTAGTACCTTTTCTCAGCGGCACTTCTGCGTCTCCTGGCAGCTCTGGAGACTCTATGGCATCCGTGTCTGTGTTGTCTCTCTGACACTTCCCCTGTGTCTGTCTGTTTTTCCTGTACTCAAGAGTTTTCCCAGTCTAGTAGCTCCGCCCATACTTCCTGTCTGCCTTCAACCAATCAGTGTTTTTATTAAACTAGTAGGAGGGGCAAATATTTACAAGGTACCATGATCCCACAATAAGATACTGTCTCAAAAAAATCAAAAAAGGAAGGAAAGAGGGAGGGAGGGAGGGCTGCATAAGAGTTTCAGTAGTTACTGATAAAATGTAACCTTCAACACATCAATCTATTTCAGTCTCTTCAGAGCAAGTCAGAGGAAGGTACAGCAAGCTCTTGATTCAGTAAGGTCTCATGCCAGGGTCCTAGAGGCCTCATGACCTGTTTCTCCTGGACCATCACAGAAGTAACCCTTGGAGACTGGGACCCAGTCAAAAGCCTTGGTGAAACTTTCCATTCTAGAGTGGAAAACAGGAGTTTGTGGTTGTTAAACTTAGTTTCCCTTAGAGTTTCCTGGTGCTGGATATGCTCTAAAACTCAGAACTTTTCATATTTCAGAAATTTGGTCCTTATACCACATCTCATGATATGGCCAGAGCGTTTGCAACAGCACATGAGCATGTACTGAGAACTAATGCTTACACAGTGACATGTCCACTGAGTGAATGACTGCATCCACAGGCTTGCCCCCAAAGACCTGTATACACAAGTAAATACCACCTTGGTATCTGGAGCATACTGATGTCTGATTCAAAAATTCAGGCAGTATCACAAGGGCTTTGTTGATGTCTTCCTTCTTAGTTGATCAACAAAGGCATCTATTGTTTGGAAGGCATGAGGTGATCCAGCTGCTTGGGCAAGTTTAAATGGAACTTCACAGGCTACCATGCCTAACATCTAGAGGACCACTGTGCAGATAAGAGACAAGTAAGCAAAGCTGCCTGACTGAGTGGTATGGGCCTATACTGAGTGCAGCTCCAGCATCAACAGCAGAGCATATGAACAGACACAGAAAGCCAGCCTAAGGGGCAACACTGATGTCACAAAACACCGTTCACCCATTTGTCTGAGGACAGAAACAGCCACTCCCAAGAGTCCTCATTAGAATTTGGAGGCGACATAGATTCATAATTTATAAAGAAAGCCAGAAACAAGAACGTGCAACAAAGACGAGAAGGGGAGAGAGGGAGGAGAAGCCAGTTTGCCCCACTCCACCCAAAGGAGCAGGAGAGAGGCAGACAGCAAGCCCAGAGAAAAGGGCATCAAACTGAGTGTCTTCCCACACCAGCAGTAGCAGCAGCAGAAGCTTGGAGATCCCTGTGTGGTTTTTGTTTGTTTGTTTGTTTGGTTTGGTTTTTTCCAAATCCTTCTGTTCCTTCAATGAGAAATGGAAACAAAGAGAGGGATGTTGGAATTTTTAAGTTTGATTCATTCCTCTGAGACAGAATCCAAACTTAATTTTAAATGTGCTTTTCTTTAAAGACCAAATTCTGTTCAAATTACACTGATTTTAAACTCTATTTCCAGTCAAATAAAAAGGAAAAGGCAAAAGGGAAATTTGCAACATCAAAGGTAGACAGTGGTAAGCTCAGTTGCTGCCTCAAAGGCACACCTGGGCCCTTCCTACACATAACACCCAAGAGACTACTGAGTTTGCTTCCAACATAAGAAAGCCTAAAGGTATTTGCTTTCTAAGAGTCAAAATAAAGAATTGTAAACAAAATAAGTTTAAAAACTACAGCTCAGTTTATTCTAGAGATCATAATTATTTAAACCTAGTAAAGAATATCCTTAATTCTCTCTCTCTTTCTCTTTCTCTCTCTCTCTCTCTCTCTCTCTCTCTCTCTCTCTCTCTCTCTCACACACACACACACACACACACAATGTAATATTAAAAGCACAAGATCTCACAAGCTGTTTGGAAGGAAAAGGTAGATCACCCTTTTTCTTCTTTTTATTTGGCTCTTCAGGAAATCTGCTGTCAAATTTATAACTATAAATAAGCACATTACTTTGAAATAGGGATATAAAGATGATTTACCACTGTAATCAAAGGCTTTCTTCACAAGTGTGCATATATACACATACAGCTTTTACTGCTGGGAAAATACAGAAAATAACTTGTTTGTATATGCGCCGCCTTTAGAGGTGGGACCGTTGTCTGAAAATGTCAGACCTGTGAAAGCACTCCCATAAAAACACTGATTGGTCCCAGAGCTATCCAGTTTCTCTGATAGAACCCTCACTCGCCCACAGCTTCAGGGTTACTAATAAATTAGAATTAGCAACAGCGTCCTCAGAGTCAGTCACTCCACCTAAGATGTGTTTCCTGCCCCACTTCAAAATCCAGTATTATGCCATCCATGGTACATATTCAAAAAAGCAAGAATCTCAGTTAGCCAAAGAGGGAGGCTGCTTCTAGAGCAGCACCCTGACTGGGCCAACAGGACTAATGAAGGGACTCCAAGGTGCCAGCACCCACAAACTGCAAGAAAGCGGCTTGAGGTTGAACAGATGCTTTTAGAAGACAGTGCCAGGGCACAGTAGGAAGTCTGGCTGGTGTGTTGCTCTAAGGGGAATGTCTGGAGAATGATCTGCAGTAGCCATACTTTTGGTTTTGACTGAGTGAATTTAGTAAGCATAGAACAAACCAAAGCAAATGAGAAACAGAAAGGAAGAAGGGACAGAGGGAAGAAGAGAAGAACATCTCCAAATCAGGTGCTCAAAATAGCCAAAAGAAATCAATTAGAGAAGCCTTATCGGCAGCCATTGGGGAGATCCCCATAGAAAGAGTCCCAGGCAGAGCAGTGTGTCTTCTAGGATGAAGCTTCCAAGTTTAAATAAAAACAAATAACAGATAGAGGTGACATCATATTAGGAACTCAAGACTTCATCAGAAACCAAGTGGGGAAGATGGGGTGGTGGCACACGTCTTTAATCCCAGCACTTGGGGGATGGAAGCTGGAAGATCTCTAAGCTTGAGGCCAGCCTGGTCTACAGAGCTGCAGCTTCTAGGATTCTTCCTAAGGCCTGAGAAGCCAGGCACTGTTGCTATGGCACAATCCTTTCTGTACAGCCTCCCAGGAGTGGATCTGGCCACCTACATAAAACCAATGGCTTAGTGAATCTCACCTTAGTAAAACAATGTCAGACCACCACCCCATGCCTGAGTTACTCAAAGGCAATTCCAAATAAGACATCTCCACAGTATAGAGAGCCAAAGGTGGAAAGGATTATAAACAGGAACTAGAAAGCAACAACAGTTCAATTTCTTTCACAGTCCTAGATATAAAGCTGATAGCACACATGAATATCCTTTGAGGATTAGGGGCCATTCAACCAAGCTGACAGCAAACCATGGCACATGGTCTGGTCAGGTCTGACAAATATAGGGAAGGGCACACTTCACTGATGGATACAAAGCTTCCTTCAGCCTAGACTGAAAACTTGAACAACAAGGTACACAGCCGCCTCTTTCCTGCCCATTTCTTCTCAAAATGCTTAGTGGTCTATGATCAAGTCCCATCTCAAAGTGACCATGTGACACACAAACTAAAATGCCATATTTTACCCACACCTCTGTGCCTCATCTGCAAACAGTCTGCAAGAACAACCAAGCGTAATAAGAGTTGAAGAAGGATCTACAAAAATAATTCATAAGCAAGTTTCCTACCAGGCATAATAGTGTACACTTATAATCCAAGCACTCAAGAGGCTAAGGCAGGAAGAAGATCACGATGCCAACACTAAGGCTATGTAACAAGACCATAGGTTGGGGAGGGGGGGGTTGGTGGGAAGCCATCTTCCCTAATACAGTATTTAAAAAAAAAAAAAAAAAAAAAAAAAAAAACTGTCTCAAAAGCATCTAGAAATATGTGTGCATTCATGAGGGTATGGAAGGTTTAAGTGTACATGTGACTGTATGTACATGTGTTTGGGTGTGTGAGTTTACATGAGCATGTGTTTGTGTGCACAGATGAATGTGTACATATGTATCTAGAGGCCAGAGGATGATCTTAGGTGTTAGTGCTCAGAACAATGTTTCCTCTTGGCCTATAGCTCACCAATTAGGCTATGCTAGCTAGCCAGCAAGCCCCAGTGATCTGCCCATCTCTGCCTACCCAGTTCTAGGATTGTAATATAAACCAACATTACTACAACTTTATACATGGGTGCTAGAATCAAACTCAGGTCCACAAACACTTTGCTGACTGAGGTATCTCCCCAGCCCCATATCTAGAGATACCCATACTGGCATATTGGTTATCTTACTTTAAACAAAAAATGAACTTCAGTAGCAACACTCTACAGGAACATTTAACACCAAAAAAAAAAGGGCAGGGTTTCTGAAACACTGAAGACTAGCTTCTGGCCCTTCTTTGGCCTAACAGAACAGCCTACACAAACCTTGGTCAGACCACAACCTGCCTTCAGAGTACTTTTTTGGGTGGACACCTCTTGAGCTCTGACATGTCCACCAGGCCTTGCTTGTCTTTGGTCTCCACTGTCTGGGATCCTTGCTGACAGGAGGGCAAAGTGTGGGGTAGTCTTTCCAGGAGGAAGGTGATGGAACCTACACAACAAAGAAAGGCACTCTAGATTCCTTCACAGGTCTAGGAAGGACATCTTTTGGTGCAGCCTTCCCAAGTGCACACATGTCTGTGAGAAGAACACATCACCTCATCCAGATCACAGGTCCAGCAGAAATCTCAACACTACTTCGAAACTGCACTTCAAAGCCACATTAGCACTTTCTCATTTAAAAAAAAAAAAAAAAAAAAAAAAAAAAACCCTATTGTAGTGATATACACTTTTATCTCAGTACTTGGGAAACAGGCAGGAGGATCTCTGTGAGTTTGAAAACAGCCTGGTCTTCACAGCAAGTTCTAGACCAGCCACAGATAAATAGGTGCAAATGCCATAGCACACATGCAGAAGTCGGAGAACAATTCTGTGGAGTCAGTTCTGTGTTCCAGGTAACGAACTCAGGGCTCTTAGTCTTTACCCAGTGAACCATCTGTCCAGTCAGTCAGTCAGTCAGTCTGTCTCTCTCTCTTCTCTGTATGTGTATGATATGTATGTATATGTAATTTTTAAACTTTTAAATGATTTATTATTATTTTATGTACATTGGTGTTTTACCTATGTCTGTGTAAGGGTGTAAAATCCCCTAGAACTTCCATGTGGGTACTGGGAATTGAACCCAGGTCCTCTGGAAGAGCAGCCAATACTCTCAACAGCTGAGCTATCTATCTTGCCAGCCCAGGTTCTTTATTTTTTAATTAACACACAAACAACACTGTGCATGCTAGGCTTTGCAGACACTGTAGTCTGTAGTCCCCTGTAACCTCTTGTTGGCAGCACAGTTCCTTTTGGGCCCAGGAACTACATGACCAGCTACAAGATCACTATTGTTGACTGTGGACAGACAACTCTGATGCTTTAACTTGTGTATTGGGAAGTTATGGCACCAAGCACTGCCTGCTGCTGTTGTCCATCCCCTGCAAGAAGCTAAGGCTCACAAAAATGCCAGCGCCAAGCTGCCTACTCTTTACCTGAGCCATAAGCTCCAAGCTGAGCACTGAAAGCCAAGAGTCACTAGAGCTTAGAGCAACAGTCCCAGCCCTCAGAGCAGGCTGTCAGCTACTTGGCTTCAGACCAGTTGTGGGTTGCAGGTTGTGGGCACTCAGGAACTTAGACTGTGAAGCAATAGGAATGTATGAACACTCATGACTTTCTACTTGAATAAGACAAAAGGAGCCCATGTGGCTGACCAATAACAATTATCTGCATAAAATGTCCATAAACTATTAGAAGCCATAGGTCCTAAGGACACCCCACAAACAATTATCACCCTGCCCACTCCAAACAAGAAAAACATTCAGGGTCTGGAGAGATGGCTCAGCGGTAAAGAGCACTGACTGTTCTTCCAGAGGACCTGAGTTCGATTCCCAGCATCTACATGGCAGCTAATAACTGTCTGTAATTCCAAGATCTGCCACCCTTACACAGTTACACATGCAGGCAAAACACCAATTCATATAAAGTAAAAACAAATATTAAAAAAAAAAGAAAAACATTCTGCATTTCCTGCCAAAAATGTCCCAGAGTCCCATGATGCACCAAGAAAAGTTCAGAACTCACCTTGCCTGACAAAACTGAAGAAGATTTAGCAAAGAAAAAATCACCTTCAAGTCTAGGCAGAGTTCCTAGGCACACAAGAAGTAATGGGATACAGACGACCACCAGCAGAGGCCAACATGCAGCGGAAGACACTCAGCAGAGCAAAGACAACAGCTAGCCCCAGGAAGGAGTGGTCAATGAAGGGTCCACAACATACCAGGGAGATGTCCATCCTCATAGATAGTGAACTCTGAGATGCTGTGCAAGCACACACACGCACACACACTTCCTCTTTGGAATAATTATTTACTTATTTATTCATACATTCATTTTGGCTCTTGAAGGCAGGGTTTCTCTGTCCTTGCTGTCCTGAAACTTGCTCTGTAAACCAGGCTGGCCTTGAATTCAGATCCACCTGCTACTGCCTCCCTAGTGCTGGGATTAAAGGCATGTGTCATCATGCCTAGCTCCTCTTTAAAATTGCTACTTACATAGTGTCTTACATGTTTGACAAGTGATTTTTCAAATCAGCTTCAATTAAAAATGCAGAGAAAAGTACTGATCCCTCACTTTGCTCTATAATAACACACAGGCTTCAAAGAAACGTCCAATCACTGCTATGGCTTGGATGTGGAATGTCCCCACATATCAAAGGCTTGTTTATCAAGATGATGGTAGTAGGAGGTGCTGTGACTGTGTAGCACCTGCCATCACTGGGCAACTCCTATCTCTCTTACTTCTGATGTGAGAGAATAAGCATGAGTTTCCTGCCACTGTCATCTAGTAACTGTGGCCCAGGACCACAGGGCCACTCAGCCTTGGACTGGATTCTCTAGAACTGTGCTCACAAAACTATTTCTCTGAAAATTTCATTAAAGGGACACAAAGCTGGCTGACACGGTCACAAAGAGAAGGTAGCACTAAGCTGTGCAGACTACACTCCCTCAGCTGAGCAAGGAAAAAGGCCCCATGAACACTGGCTCTGCTGAAGGGTCTGTCTCTGCAGATGCCAACTCTTTAGTAGGTTACCGACTGCTGCAATGAGAAGCAACTGGCAAATGGGGATCCTCAGCCCTCCAACAGGCTTAACCATCTAGAACAAGCATCTCTCCAGACTGAGCCTAGTTTAAAGGAATCTTAGTGAGTAGAGAAACAAGGTGAATGACATCATTACAAACCATCCACAAAATGAGGCAGGCCACTCCACAACATATCTACCCTAGAACCTCCACCAAGACAGCATTTAAAAAGAGGGTCCTTGAAAAGAAAAGAAAAGAAAAAGAAAAAGTTGAGTATGTGCACAGGCGTGTGTGTGTGTGTGTGTGTGTGTGTGTGTGTGTGTGTGTGTGTGTGTGTGTGTGTAAAAGTCTGAAGAGTACTTTTGTGAGCTAGCTCTCACTCTTCAACATGTGAGTGTCAGTGAAACTCAGGTTTTCAGTGTTGTGACAATCACATTTACCTTCTGTGCCATTTTTTTTAAACTTTTATTTATTTGCCTTGGTGTTTGTCTGGAACTGGGAACTGGAACTACAGACAGTTGTGAGCTGCCATGTGGATGCTGGGAATCGAACCCTGGTCCTCTGGAAGAGCAGTCAGTGCTATTAACTGCTGAGCCATCTCTCCAGCCCCGCTTCTGTGCCATCTTATATCCCCAAAACCAAGATTTTTATTTCAGAGGGAGAAAAAATACATAAACCAGGCAATTCCTGCTAAGTAAATAAATACATACATACATAAATGAGGTATAGACCACACTCTCAGCACAGCCTGAGTGTGGTCAGGGTGAAGACCACAGAAGTGGTCAGGTGCTAGGGCCAGGAGAAGGGACATCAGGAGCTGCCATGAAGATGAGTGCAGGAAATCAGGATGCTGACTGCTCAATTCTCAAATACTTCAAAACAAACAAGTAAAAGAGCAAGTTGGGCACAGTGTAATAGCTGTGGGCTCTGACAGAAGTGGTACAGCTTATAACTCCAGCTTTCAAATCTGCTTGGCAGAAAATCTTTCAGAATGAAGGCTAGGAATAGGAAGCCCTCTACCTTGACACAAACAAAATTAATCACAAAGATCGAAGTGAAACTGCAACCAATTGCCTCTAGTTCCCATGTAAGAAAAAAGTTTGTTTGTTCCAAAAAGTTCTAAAAACTGTTGCACTCAGCAGACTGTATCAGCACCAGGAAACTCTCATAGAGCTGGTGTGGTATTCGTATATCTAATGAAGTTTGCCTGAAGATCAGAGGACAGAACCATCCACAGAGTTATTATCCTTAGAGGTCAGGGAATGGTGACCTGGAGACTGGATCTCTGTGAGTTCAAGGCCAAACAGAGCCAGGCGGTGATGGTACCCACCTTTAATCCCAGCACTAGGAAAGTTGAACCAGAAAGTGAAATGACTGGATGGAGAAAGAAAGATAAGGTGAGAGAAGACAGGAGTTCAGTCCTTGACCCTTTGGGCTAAGGACTCAGAAACATGAAGTCTAAGAATTGGTGAGGAGTAGCTGTGGCTTGCTTCTCTGTCTCTGTGATCTTTTAGCTTTTCCACAATATCTAGCTCCAAGTTTTTATATATTATATTATATCATAAAACCAAGTAAAATTCATGCAATATCTGGTACCCATTGTGGAGCATAAACCCACGACCCTGAGATTAAGAGTCTCTGAGTCTCATGTTCTACCAACTGAGCTAATGTGCAGTGGTGGCTCACATCTTTAATACCAGCACTGAGGAGGCAAACCAGGCAGGTCTATGTGAGCTCAAGACCAGCCTGGTCTACAGGGAAAGTTCCAAGACAGTCTTCAAAGCTACAAGATGGAGCTTCAAACATCAGCACCACTTTCAAGAGTGGTCTTGACTAAACAGTCCTACAGCCCAACAATGTCTTTAGTTAGAGAATTTTCTGGGCTTTATGTCCTTCTCTTAAAGAAAGGAAGTCTAACATTTAAAGGAAAATCTCTTTAATGGGTTTGTCTTTCAACTCTGCTGAAGGGTCACATGTCCATCTTTCCTGGCCTGTTCACTCCCTCTGGATGTGCCATTGGCCACCTCTACAATGAACCAGGGAATAAGGTTCCTCTGGAACAAAGAAGGCCTTGGCCTGCCACCAGAAGGGTGGGCAACATTCTGCCTCATCTCCTAACTGCCAATCACAATCACAGACCCCAACAGCAGACTTGCCCTTTCTAGCAAGTGTGTTAACTGGGGATGTGTTAACTATGTGGGCAAGTCATGCAAGTATTTTCTTTCGTCGTGTTGTGTAGATCAAGTTTTTGCTGCACACTCAGGAAATAGAAGCAAATGTTTCACATTTTACTCAGCTGACTGTGTGACAAAGGTAGGTAAAAATAGGTTGAGAAGGAAGAAGAAAGAGGAGGAGGAGGAATAAAAATGAAGAGGAAAGTCAGTAGTAAGTGGGGGGACAACATCATGATTAGTCCTTGAGTCTGCAGCAGGAAAAACCTCACCCTCTAGGGTCCCCACACCAAGCCTGGGGCTCTCTGCACTGCCTCAGGCAGGTGAAGTCCTGTGGGAAGGTGTCCTCTCAGGACACAGCAGGTGCAGAGACAGCACAGGCTCTAAACCATTAGCTGTGTTTGCAACTTGGTAAGCATCAGTTTTAATTTTGTTTTTAAAAGTCTAGTATTGCATATAACATAACATCTCTTTAAAAGAAACAAAAATATAATCACTTTCCTTACATATAAAACACCTATGATGGCTAGTTTTTACTTCTCAACTTGCCGCAGCCTAGAATCACCTAAGAAGAGTTAGAGCATTCACTGAGAAAGTATCTAGATCAAGTTGGCCTGTGGGGGACTGTCTTGATTATTAACTGATGCAGTAAGACCCAGCCCATTGTAGGCTAAACCATTCCCTGGTCAGAAAGGTCCTGAACTATGTAAGAGAGGAGAAAGCTAGATGCGAGCAAAGATATGTTTATTCTCTCTGCTCTTTGACTGTGGATGTGTTGTGACTACATTAAGTTTGTGCCTTTGTGACTTCTTCCCAGTGATGGACTGAAATGTGGAACTGTGAGCTAAACTAGGTTGCTTTTGGTCAAAGTGTTTTATTACAGCAACAGAACCAGAACACTCCTTAAAACCCATCCCCACAGACTGCTGCTTACACGCCGATGCTTCCTTGGGTGGCTTCTCGGCCCTTCACTTGTCACAGCACTTCTACACTCTTGTATCCTGCTGATAATTTCTAATACAAAAATAAACTCCTTGCCCTCCCCTCCCACTGCCTTCGCCACTCTGCTCACCATCTGCTTCACTGCTTCCTGAAACCTGAACCAAGCCCAGTCACCTGCTCCTGACTTAGTCTTCTAAACAATGGTTCTCAGCCTTCCTAATGCTGCAACATTTTGATACCGTTCCTCATGTGGTGACTCCCAACCAGAAAAAGATTTTCATTGCTACATCACAACTAATTTTACTACTGTTATGAATGGCAGTATAAATATTTGATATGCAGAATATCCGGTACGTGACCCCTGTGAAAGGCCATTTAACCCAACCAGTCATGACCCACGGGTTAAGAACCATTTTTCTACCAGAAACATTAACACACTATATGACCTGCCCTGGACTCTATGGCACTCACGTGCTGGTGCGCAGAGACAATGTTCCTGAGTTGAAACAGACATACAAACTCCAAACAAACTACACATAAAAGCCCACTCTGCAGAGACTGTGACTCAACCCAGGAGCACAAGAGCGATGATGTCATCTCCAAGCAAGCTACAACACAAGTAGGAGAAACCTTGGGGAGGTCAGAGCACACAGCACGGCCCTGGCAGAGGAGTCGCACCCTGTTCTGACCCATATCTCAGGCTGTGGCACACACCCCGATGATCAGAAAGGAAGTAGCGATTGTGCACTTCCTCACTACCTATTCCAACACCTGTAACTGTTCTAAACAACAGTATGAGAAACTAACACAATGATACAAAAGTGCTTCGAAAACTGGGCAGACATGACGCAAAGTAAAGTGCACTCTTATGCTGCAGGTGGAGCCAAGCAAGATCCCACTGTGAGAATCAATTTCAATTCTTTAGAACAGCTTCATGACCTCAAGATCTAAAGCAATGGAGAAATATACAGGGGGCAAAAAACTGAAAATATACTATAAAATAGTACATGAAAGGAAACAATGACAAAGCTGGCTGCATTAAAAAGTCAAGCTTTTATAAGACCAACACTACACTTTTAGGATAAATTGTGTTTTATATATATCAACAATTTATTGTGATCCAGTGTTTTAAAAGAAAGAAGAAAAAGAAAAGGCAGAAGACAAAATTCACAGGAAAAAGAACAAAATGCAAACAGGTGATTTCCATAAGAAAAGCTAAAGTGGGCAGCACACAAGGGCCTGCCCACTATTCCCACAGCAAGTGCACAAGGCCTCACTCACCTCACAAGACAGTAGGTGTCTGCAGTGTGACCTCAAGAATCAGTAAAATGCAGACACACATGCATGAATACACAGGCAGTAGACATGTACCAGCAGACCAGGCTACTGGACTTCATAAGTGTGCACATCAGCCTTATTTATAACAGGACCAACCTGGATGTTGTTTGATGAATAAATGGTTACACAAGGGCAGTTCACCCACCTCACAGATAACACTTGGCAATAATTAAGAAAAATGATGGACAATGTGATGAATCTCTGGGAAATTCTTGAGTGAAAAAAACTGACAGCAAAAGGTAAGATACTACGTGACTTCTCTATACAACATTCTTGAGATGACAGGACTACAGAGACAAAGGATTCTGTGATTTCCAGGCTAGGAAGTCTGTGCTACTAACAGCAAAGAGGGGTCATGGAGTGAAATGCCAGCATTCATGTTCACCTGGGTTGTGATGCCATAAAACAGCTTTTGGCTTAAGTCAGGTCTCACTATATAGCTCAGATTGGCCTGGGACTCACAACCTTCCTGTCTCAGCCTCATCAGTGCTGACAGAACAGACATGTGCCACCACACATAGCTGCTACAGTAGTTTTTCAAGCTGAGAAAACTGAGGAAAAGATATATGGGATTCTACTACCCATTCACTGAATATGACTCTCAAATCATCCTAAATTTAAAAACTTAATTTAAAATAGAGAAGTGGTTGGCTTTTCCTATTTGGATAGCTGAAAACTGAAGCTTGGTTAATGGCTGAGCCTGCTTATCAACTCCCAGCTCCAGAGCATCTGACAGCATCACCGATATATAGACCGAAATATAAGACCAGATTGTATTAACCACAGTCTGAAATACTTCAGTCATTTACTCTTTTGAAAGTCATTAGCACTGGGGAGGCTGAGGCAAAATGATTACAAGTCTAGTTAATATTGAAAAGGATCCTTTGGGGCCGGAGAGATGGCTCAGTGGGTAAGAGCACCGTCTGCTCTTCTGGAGGACCCAGGTTCGATTCCCAGCACCCACATGGCAGCTAACAACTGTCTGTAGTTCCAGTTCCAGGCAAATAAATAAATAAAGTTTTTTTTTTAAAAAAAAAAAAAAAAAAAGAAAGAAAGAAAAGAAAAGGATCCTTTGGGGCCGGAGAGAAGGCTCAGGGGTTAGGAGCACTGGCTGCTCTACCAGAGGACCCAGGGTTCAATTCCCAGCACCCACATGGCAGCTCACAACTGTCGGTAACTCCTGTTCCAGAGATCTGACACTTTCATACCAATGCACATAAATAAAGCTAAATAAAAATAAAAAAAAAAATTAAAAGAAGAAAAGGCTCCTTTTAAAAAAAAAAAAAAAAAAAAAAGGCAACACTTAGTTGGTTTTGCTTGGGACCTACCCAAAAATGGGCCATCGTAGGAACAGCCTGGGAAATCCGCTGAGAGAGGCTAAAGAGCCCCCAAAGGGCCAGCTCAGCTCAGCACACCTGCCTAATGCCCCAGCCTTCCTAACAGTGACGTTTCTAATGCAGGAGGTGGCACACGATCAGGCATCAAGAAGGTGTCCAATCTCAGAGGATTTTATTCTAGAATCACAGAGAACAGGGTCATTAGCAATTAAGCTCCTGGGGCAATTTTCTGCATCTTTGCCTCTTCCAACCAAGGACTAGCTCATTATTTTGTTTAATGACAATTATCTAAATTTATGAAGACTGAGAAAATTACTTTAACCACTTTTTAATTCAAATATATTTTATAGGTTCTTAATATTTAATTACAATTCAATGGTGCTCTCACTAAAGCATTTAATGTCTGCACAGAATGTAAGCTTGGGAAGTTCAGTTCTATCCCCATTACTTTACACAAAATTCTAAAGAAATAAGTCTTTCGTGACCCAATATATCTGCTTTTTCTCTTCGTGAACAGGACTTACCAGACATCAGTAAAAGCTAATGTGACTGCCTGTCTGAAGGGGTGACACACATGCTCATACTCACTTATTTAAGCCTCTGATTCCTTTATCCTCTGTGTCTTTGAGTGAGACAGTGATCCAAGGGAAAAGGTAAATTAGCAGCTACCCAAGGAGACGTCTGTGAACTGCCTGCTTATTAGAGCTTGGGAGCTCTGGGCAGCTCTGCTCCCCTAACTGTAAGGTCAGCTCACCAGGCCCCAACTATATACAAACAACACGGACATCCTTGCCTGCCTTCTGGAGCCTAGAGTTCTGGGGCATAGCTATGACAAGCACCCACCTTAGTCTCTAAGGAACACTTTAGGCTGACATCTTTACATATATGTTGTCCAACTTATTGTGGGGGGGCCGCCGAGCCACAACTGCAGCAGGAGAGCACACTTTGGGAGCTGACCTCAGCATGCACACGCCTGTTCCTATGACTAAGTTCTACCCCACAGCCTTTCACTGCAATAAACCACCTTGAGTACTGCTGAGCCCACGGTGTCTTCAGTGGATCATCAATCAGGGAGGATGGGGTGGGAGGTCTTGGGAACCTCAATCCAGCCTCATAACTGCACAGCAAACAACAACCAACTCTCTACCCATAGTTCCTTTAACTTTTCAAAATAGGCATCAACCCCAGCCATTTACTACTTCCTGCTTAGTGTAGCTAATGCTTGATTACAAACCACATCTGCCGCTAGCTCTGTCTGGCCACTGGGTAACCCACGACTAAGAACGTCCCTCATCCGCTTTAAGGCTTCCTCGGTAGGTTTCTCTTGGCTTGACAAGAAGACAAATTAGATTTTAAATTATTTTCAGTTTTACTCAACAAAGTCCATAGGTCAGATAGTCTGGATAAAAGTGAAATTTTACTTGTAGAATGAGACGTTCTCCTGATATTAATATACAGTGGAGAGGTGGGGATGCAGCTGAACTGGTAGGACACTTGGCTAAGGTGGTATGCAGGAAACCCTGGGTTCCTTGCCCAGCACCATACACCTGTTATCCCAGCACTGAGGGGTGGGTGCAGAAAAACTAGAAGTTCAAGCTCATTCTCAGCTACCTAACAAGTTCAGATTAGCTACATTAGATCCTGTCCTTAGAAAAATATATAATAACAAAATAAAGCAAGTATAATGAGAGAAGAAGGTAGCACAATCAGCTTCCCACTATAGTTCCTACAATCATTCACTAATTATCAGAGAATCTCAAACCTCAGTGTGGGAAGGAACAGGTGCAAAGCACCCACTCACGACAGTCATCAGCTCAAGGAGCCCACTACTTCAGCCATGTCCACCAAAGCAGGTATGGGTTGCCAGGGACAGTGAAGGAGACCCAAATACATAAATGGAAGCTTCCAGATGTAGCAAACCAGCAGCATCTCCAGTACAGGAGCCCAGTGCCACTATGGAAAGCAGAGCAGACTCAATGTACAAGGCAACACAGCAAACTACCCCCCACTCAATGGTGTGCAAGCATCATGTCACTGCTGAGCTGTGCAGGGTAGCCTGTGCTCCCCAGGCAGCAGCAGCCGTTGGCTTATGCTCCCTGTCCAGGAGTGTCCAGCACTCCTATCCTCACACCTAACTGATACCTGGGGTCACAATAGAAAGTTCTTCCCATCCTGCAAGGTGGGTGACAGATTATGTGTAGATCCGCACACTACCAGACTCCGCCTTTCACGACTGATCAAATGGCTGCAGAACAAAGTGTGTGTGACCAGAGTTGAAATTTAAAGGATCTCCCAGAACTGGGAGCAGGCCAGAGGGCCTCTCACAGAACAGGAACAATCACTGTTGCAACGCTCCTCAGCATCTTCAGACAAGAATGTTATTGGGGATTCTCACTCTGATAAGCTGTGTGACCTTCTAGTTTTAATTTTTTTTTCTTTTTTGTCTCTAAGTAAAAAGCAATGAAAGAATACAGCATCAAAAACAGTTCAAGTGCTGGGAGATCAGTCAATAACCTGCTGCACAAGCATGAGTTCAATCAGCAGAACCTATAGGAAAGTCAGGCAGCTGGAGTGTGCTGATACTCAGCAGCAGGGAGCTAGGGATAGGTGGAGCCCTGAATCTCAGTCCCATGTCAGTACAACAACCCATCTCAAAAAAATGTGTGTGTGTGTGTGTGTGTGTGTGTGTGTGTGTGTGAATGACACCTGAAGATCAACATAGAGGATGTCCTCTGGCACTATCACACATGCAGGCGCGTAGGCACACACATACACCAAATAACAATTTGTGAAGTAGCTCAAGCCAAGCATAGTAATACATGCCTATGATATTCGTGTGTAGGAGAGTGGGGCAGGAACATCAAGAGTAACTACCACAGGCTACCTAGCATGTTTGAGATTAGTGTGTTCAATGCCCAGAAATAATCCTCCTCCTCTTCCTCCTCCTCCTCCTCCTCCTCCACCACCACCAACAGATGGGAGTGTGTACAATAGCCAATCTTGGACTCCCTTAGAGCTCATCATGAGTATGAGGCCTGCTTCTTTTGAAATGCCTCTTAGAGTGCACTCAGCTTTACTCCTCTTTGGGGTTCTACATGTCAAATGGTACTATCTAACTTATAAGCTAGACCACCTGACTCACTTTGATTAATAACATCCTCTGCCACATACTACACATAGGTGACTCTAGAAAGTAGCCTTTAACAGCTCCAAATGTTCTCTGCTTCCAACTGTAGGGTTCCCAAAGGCAACCTTGATTTAGGACCTGACTTCTCCACCATGCTACCCAATCCCATCTCCACCCTCTGACCTTTTCTTCACCCCATTTTTTAAAATGTTCCATTTCCTTTCCAAAGGCTGTGACTGATGATGTCCTCTGCACACTTAGACCCATGTCCCTTCCTCTTAGCAAGACTCAGTCCCTCCACAAGGTCTTCCACAACTGCCTCTTCATTTCTCTTGTTGCCAAAGCCTCGGGCTATGCTGTCTACACAGCATCAGTGTCAGGTCACAGGATGCCTGGTATGTTTCTGCTCATTTGTTTTGAATGTACTCATCTTACATTTGGTCCCAAGAGTCTGAGCTGTTCTTACTTTAAAAACCTCGTCCAGTAGCAAACCAAACACAAAGCCAAACAAAATCAGTTCAGAATGAAGACTGCTCAGTGTAACAACCCTTCACATTGTCTCCCAAAGAACCACGAGGACAGTCTCTAGGCCTAAAGACAATAGCGCTAAAATACCAGCACCTTCATCTTTTTAAGAGTGAATTATATTTCACTTTGGTGAAACCGTGTAAGAGGCCAAATTCCCACACCAACCTCCATAAGTCCGTTTAAATGTGAGACAGCACTATCAATACTATGAGGATTAAAATGCTGGAGGTTTCCCTCTAAGATGAATTTGAAATAAGAGCTCCTAATTACCAACACAATTGTGAAGAACTAAAAGAAAGAGAAAAACATGGATGACTGGGAAGTTGGTAATGTAAGCCTGGGCGTCCTCTTCCTCAGCATTGCAGGCCCAGATACATCCCTGCCTACGCCCAGTCCTAAAAACAAATCCCTGAAAGCACAAAGAAAGGTGGTGCTGAGGAGAAAGGAGCAGAGAAAAATTCAAGACAGAACACTGTAACTGGTGTGAACCAGGGCAACCAGCAAGACAGATGTGCCTCTCCGTCCTTGTATCACACTGGCAGAAGCCAATAATCACCCAACCCCAGCCAGGTAGAGCCATTTCTTTGAAATAAAGTGCAAATGTTACTGGCAGGAGATGTATACAAGGCCCAAAGCCACCTCAGTGCAAGCAGTTTCACTGCACTTCCCAGCCCTCAGCTTCAGAATGGAAAAACAAGAGCGACAGCCACGCTAACCATCTCCAGGCTGAAACTTACATGAGTCCAAAAGAAAAATGTCTGAGTTGTATTTCACAAAATCCCCAACAAGGTATCCCCCAAACACTATGTGCTGCTGGCCCATGGTGAAGAAGTCAAAGCAAAACAGGCCAGATGAGTCTGCTGACTGCCCCACAGCAGAACTAGCATCACAGGACCATTCTGCCTGAAATCACACACACACCTCTGGGAAAAGGCCCTGAGCACTGAGGCCCCAGAGTCAGGCTGCAGTGGGTCTGAATTAGAAACACTGAAGCAGCTCTAACCTCCCACCAGCTTCTACACTCCTAAATATCTCTTAGCAACAGTCCAGCAACTTAGCACTGAAGTCTAGATATCCATCTGTCCTGCCACTCCCTTAGACACTGTTCATTGTCTCAAAGGCACATAAATGGGTTCCCACATCCAGCCAAAAAGGCATGAAAGGACTACGGTTACCACCCTTGATCCTTCTCCTGGAAAGCCAGATTTACTCCCTTGAGACAAGACCTCTATGGAGCACAAAACTGGCATAGAACTTGTGATCCTCTCTCTTCCTCTGGGGAGCCTTGTGGTTTTCGGGAGCTTGGCTTTCTATTTTTCTGGCTTTGACTTTATTTCTATTTAATAAAACTAACTTGGGGTCTAGTAAAAGAGTTTTCTTTTACACAATCAGAACATCTATCATCACCCCCATCAATGCACCAGCAGAAACACTGAATCCTTTGCCTACTCCAAGACAGCAATTTGAAAATAGGAGACTGATAGGTCCTATAAAGGTAAAATAGACAGACAGACAGACAGACAAAATTAAAACTCAAGATTGGAATATAACTCAGTAGTAGATCACTTGCCTGACATGTGACCTCTGTAGTCCTGGATGCCTCTCAAACCCAGGCAGCAGGTCAAGCCATCAGTTAATGCAGGTGACGAGATGAGAGGGCTGCAGATGATGGTCCTGCAGATGTTATGTGCTGGTTGTTCTCTCCATCTTCCTGGCCCTGCTGCCCCCTCTCGCCTCCTCTCCTCCACTTTCCCTCTGCTCTCTCGGGCAAATACAGCAGCCAAAGCATAGCCAGAGCACTATCTGAAGGTTCTCACAAGTGCTTCATTTCTGAAATATGCTGCATAAGCCAAAACTTAAGCAAAGGGATGGCTGTCACAAGGACTGACAGATACTGCAGGGGTTGTGCTTCCAGGGAGACCCCACTCCCCAACCAGAGTTCCCATGGAACGCAGTGTAGCCAGTTTATCAGAGCTGCCGCCACACTTGGAAAATAAGAGGAAAGAGACACTGGGTGGTAGATGTTTCTAATTAAAATCTTCAGTTTCCAGTTCACTGTGCCTGTCCTCAGTTCCTTCCCTCAGGACTCCAGGTTTCTAAGATTTTTGATCTTAGAAAAGAGAGAGATACTGCAATGGACCAGGTTTGACTCAGGAAAGCACAAGGTTCTACTCAAAACAAACACTTTCTCAATTATCAGTAGCACCAACATGACACAGAAACAAGTCTGCCTATGCGGCCAATAATGCCAATATCCAACCAAAAGAACAGTTAGCTCCAAAAAAACCAACTATCAGACACCATGATCTCTTCCATAAACCAGAATTTCTCAGCATCTTTCTGGCCACAGATACCCCCTTATGCCCTTAACAATTATACAGGGTTGAACAGACAGCTCAAAAAAGAAAACACAAATGCCCAAAAAACTATTTTAAAACATTTAACACTGAGATCACTTCACCCCAGTCAGAACAGCTGTCATCAAAGAACCAACGACACATGCAGGGAAGGCTGGTGGTAAAAACTAAGACACCACTGGAAATCAGTTTGGAGGTTCCTCAAAACACTAAAATACACCTACCACATGACCCTGCTATCTCACTCCAGGGCACAGATCCAGAACTCCACACACCCTACCACAGAGATATTTACATCTCATGTTTATTGCTATTCACTATGGCAAAGAAATGGAACCAACAGTTGTCCACCAACTAACAAATAAATAATGACAATGTGATATGTATATAATAAGATGAAATACTATCCAGCTCTTTGGGGGAAAAAAAAAAATCACAAAATTAGCAGGGAAAATAGGTAGACTGAGAATGCACACTGAAAGTGTAGCCAATGGTTGCTGTACCCCATACCCCTTTGCCCAATCCTAGAATGCCAAGACGTGTAGCACTCTGCTTATGTATGCTTTTCTTTAAAAACCCCTCATCACCTCTGGGCTCATGGCCAAAGCACTCTGCTGCACCGGAACAAGGGGTTTCAACCTGGGTTCGTTTGAACCTGTCCAGAACAACAAACTGACACTCATGTGTTTACATCATATCCGGCTCCCTGGTGGTCTTTGGGGGTCCCTCAACATAGGTAAAACAGTTGAATCCTCTGACACTGAAGTTACAGACAGTTGTGAGCTGCCACGTGGGTGCTGGGAGGTGAACCAGGGACCTCTGGAAGAACAAATAGTGTTCTTAACCACAGAGCCACCTCTCTAGCTCCTGCAATATACTTTACAATAGTGATTTTTATTTTAAAAAGATGTACAAGATCCTAAAAACTTCTACAAATTATAGTTACCAGTATTCCCCATTGTAAAAATTTAAATGATTTTTTCACTTTCACGAATTCATTTAAAATAACAAATAGTCTATTGTTAACATAAATGACATCCTTTTTTCAAAAAATTGTATTTTGCCAAATAAAAACTTTTTGTGGTAAGAGTGGCTGTTTCTCATTTTTTACAAATCTCTTCTGGCTGAACAAGCATTCTGTCTTTGCTTCTGTGGTCAGTCTACCTCCACTTGTCACAGTCTGCTACTGCAGCTGAAATATGTGGAAAAAAGCCACCCTCAAATATGGAGGCGGTACTTCCTCACTCTCAGAGGGTCACCTTTCACACGGTGGCACATCTCTATCTGCTGCTGCCTATTGCTAACAGACTGCACTGGTCACCAGGAAGTCATTGTCACAAGGATCACAAGGCTGATAGATATCACTACAAGGTCAAATACTCATCTTTGTGACCAGCTACAGATCAAAAGAGCTTCAGCACTTGGAGACATCAAGTTCACAAGGCAGCATACATACGTTCACCACTGTCCTTATGTCACTGGGGCAGCCTAAGTGTACACACCCATTCCTCTCTGAACCCTAGGTAGGCAGGTACCCTGTTTCCTGACACACACACATACACAAAGCTGAGCCCAGCAGGGTCACTCAGCTGCAGCTGCGCCAGCCTTTTAGGCCTCAATGCCTTTGCATGGAAAGGAGGTAGGAAGCAAGACCTGGTAGACAACAGGAAGTTGCCCTGGGAGTAAGAGCACAGTCATGAACACAATCCAAGAGTGAGAATGAGTGAAACCGAGGCTAAAGAAAAGAAATAAAGACCAGACAGTAGCCAAGAAGACAGCAGACACACAAAAGACCAGTTAGGCCTTTCCTGGCCAAGTCTCTCTAGGGAAGTCTCTCTACTGAGTCCCTGTCTCCACACTCACAATCCCTTAGCCTTTTCTCTCAGCAAATTCATCATTAAATTCCAAGCAGGTGTGGAATACATGACAACCTGTCTCAAATACACCAAAATAAATAAACAAATTAAAGCTTCAAAAGAACACAGATGTTTTTTTAAAAAGTACCTTGAACAACTATAGCCACTAAATGTTTTAGCTAATACTTAAAATCGACAAATTCCTAGAGAAACATAACCAAAACTGACTCATGAAAACTGACTCATGAAGCTGTAGTGGGATTATGTTGTTACATCATAAGTAATTGTTCCACCTACTGATTTAATGAAATTGCTGATTGGTCAGAGGCAGACAGGAAGTGTGGGCAGGGCTACCAACTCTGGGAACAGGCAGAGCAGAGATGCCAGAGAATCACCAGTGAGCAGATGCTGCAGAGACGCCAGGAGACAATGCATAGGAAAGAAGCTGAAATGCTGCTGAGAAAAGGTACCGAGCTGCATGGCTGAACAGGGTAAGAATCATGGGTTGAGTTAAGATGAAGGAGTTAGCAAGTTATACGCCTGGGCCCTAGGTTAGTCAGTGTAAAATTAATATAAGTGTCTGTGTGATTCTGACTCTGTGGGACAGTGGGTCAGAACCTCGGGGCAAGGCTGGAAAGACTGGCCAAGAAACATACTACAACATGAAGCCATAGTAGACATGAAGCCTCCCATAACCATTTAAAAGCAAATCGTAATTATTTTTTTTTTAAAAAAATCATTCCACAGAAGAAACTCAAGACCCACATGACAAGTTCTACAAATGTTGCTGAAAGTCTAAAGACAGAAAATCCCCCAAGCTCCTATTTCTAGAGCAGCTCAGCCTTGGTACTAAAACTGTGGTAGACCTGGGCTGCTAAACAAAAGGGATCCTGAAGGGAAGAGGCTAAGCTTTGGTACTTCGGCAAAACTTTGCCAAAGGCCAAGCTACTCCTGAATTGCAGGACAGGCCCAGACTTTAAGAAAAGTGTGTCCTATAAGCTGCACACACAATGCCCAGCTATGCATGCACTGCACTACATCAGCAAGCGTGAAAGGCACAAATCACAGAACTCAAATGCAATAAAAACAGCTCTTGTTATTATGAAAGCAACTCCCACAGTAGGAAAGGGGAGCTTCTGGGATCCAAAGAAGACAGTCCAGAAATACTTGGAGAAAATCTCATCCAGTAGTAAAAAGTGAACCTGTGCTGGTACTTGCCTGTCATCCCAGCGTGCAGGAGGCAAAGGCAGAAGGACACCAGGGCTATACAGACCCTACAGCAGAAAGGGAAAGAGTGAACAGTGATCACTTTCCCTGGGAGGTGAGAAGCAAGGTAAGTGAAGGGACAAGCCTGTCATTCTCTGCAGAACTGTGACTGTTTACAGAAACTGAAATAAATATATAGACAAACACTCTGAATTCCTAAGCAACAAAAAAACAAAAGAGGTAAAATTTCTAGGAATTATTCAGTCAAAGATGTGAAGGGCCTCTACATGAAAAATTAAAAAGCTTGAAAATGTGAAAGGTGGAGTGTCCACCTGAACCATCTATGAGCAAACAGATTTACTCAGAACACAGGTAGAGCTGCAGTGCCTTTCAGCTCCTCAGTGGAATTTAATCACTGACTTAAGATTTCTGTGAAAACAAAATGCAAAGGGCATGGACGGTGAAAGAAAATCCATCAGGACAGCTTGCTTTTTCAGATTCCCAGGACAGCCTGGTGGGCCAGACGCCAAGCCAGGCTGTAGCTACAGACAGAGCTGCAGAATGAAGCAAAGGCACATGGATCTTCTCAGGAACAAACGAAGCTGGGCCCTCACCTCATCCACAGGCAAAGACAACCTCTATTAACCACAACCTGGCTCTGTAATTTATCCTTCAAGCTGGGTGAACACTTCCGAGAATGACAAGGATGTCACATGAAACAAGGGACCACTGAGATTTACTGTAACCCTGTGGGACTGTTGTAAAAACAGCAAAACTACGGAGCTCCCAACATTTGAGAGACAAAAGCAGGTGGATCTCTGTGGGTTCCAGGCCAGCCTGTTCTACACAGTTAGTCCAAGCCATCCAGGCTAGTCAGCCAGGGCCACAGACCCTGCCTCTCCTCCCCAAAAAAATGACCATCTAGCATTAAAAAACATAGACCGCTATGACCCCACAGTGGGAAGAGGGTCTTGCTAACACATAAGCCCCCAAAAAACCTAAGTATGTACAGATCCATGGCAGCAGAGCTTGTTCCTGTTTATCAAAAAAAAATCTTGAGAAGACTAAAATCTCACACCCTACAATGAGAAAAATTTATATTACAGCATTTATCAAACAATGTGTACAAAGATCCTATTCTCCCAAGAAAGGGGCAAAAATCCTAGATGACTGCATCACAGACACCACTAACCAATAATTAGAGAGCTTGTAGGAGGGTATTCAAATCATTATAGTCACAAAGATAGGCTATAACGGAGAGCCTCCACTATAGAGCCAGCACCTCCCTGTGCTATGACCAAGCCATCTGTGACTGATTCAGACACTCCTATGCTCACGCAGCATTTTCTCAACTGCCAAGATACAGAATGACCTAAGGGTCCAATAGCAGGCAAAGAGGCAAAGGAAATGTGGTATGTACAGACATCTGATATGACTGGGACAAAAGAAGAAAATCAAGTTGCAAGAACACAGCTACCTGTAGGGCATTATGATCAACGAATAAGCCAAGCAGAGGAAGATAAATACTTTTATGAGGCACGTAAAACAGTAAGAATTTGTAGTGTCACGGAAGCTGAGACCTGGAGAGCTAGGGAGACACTAATGGGTAACACTTCAACACCAAGGAGTGAGTGGATTTTGAGATGTACTGTACAGTATGGCAACTGCAGTTAGTGGTAACCTGCCTTTGGAAGCACTGAGAAAAAAACGCTTGGGTTTTGCTGTTTTTGTGCTGTTGTATAATGCTTGTTTAAACCCAAAGCTAGGCAAACATTCTACCCTGAGCTACATTCCAGCCCATAAAAGAGATTTTAAATGTCTTTGAATAACAGTGACTCAATCACTCCAGTGTATACACACATCAAACATCATGCCACATAAAAGAATACATTTAAAAGAAAAAAATTCAAAAACACAACAGCATTCCTTCTCACAAAGATGACCACAGTGAATGTCACAGTGCAGCTTGAAACTTCCCCACTTAGAAAGTTGCCCAGAACCACCAACACCCGCCTGCAGCTGGAAGCAGAGTGAGTTGAGTAGCCTTGCCTCTTAAAACCAAACCCTGCATTCAGGAAATTCCAGGCCCTGACAAACACCCTCAAATACTGTCCCCCTAAGCAAAGGTCACATGAAAATGTTTCTATTAGCATTACTGAAAACATCCAACACTGTGGGACAAAGGACAGTATGGCTTATGCTTTCGGGTGGATCTCTACAGTGCAGGACAGGGAAATATGTCCACTGGCTGCTCTTTCAGAGGATTCCTAACACCCACATGGTGGCTCACACCCATCTGTAACTCCAGTCCCAGTGATCCAATGCCCCCTACTGGCCTCCACAGACACTGCACACATGTGCTACAGACATACAGGCACACTCAACACCCAAACAAATAAAATAAATAAAATTCTACACCAGGCAAAGCTATCAATCATATTTAAAGAAGACTTGATAAAACTGTCAGGGACTAAAGCCTAGGAGAGAGAGCTACATAAGCCAAGGCAAATCCAGGCATGTCCAGGCACACCAGGCAGTGCACATGACATGCCCTGACCACAGTCACAGGCGGCTGTCCCAACCCCCTCTCACTGTGTACTGCAATAAGCATCTTCCCACAGACAGGACACATTTTAAATCCATGAAGGTTAAACAAACAGATGAAACAGTCTCTGATGACTTAATGGTTTTAGTCAACAGACCTTTTGGAGGAGAGCTCCTTACTAAACATTCTTCTGGAGAGTTTCACACCACTGTGCTTGGAAACAGGAAACAGGACACCTGCCAGCCAGCACTGGAGCCTGCAGTCCATGAACAGGGTCCCGCTGTCCTAAGAGGAACATAACAGTATAGATGGGGGCAAGAGGAGGACAAGAAAGGGCAAACACGGTCCCTCCGGCAAACTTTCCTGCAGGCCCTACTCAGAGCCAGAAGCAAAACTCTGGACCTAAAAGGAAAGTGTGACCATGTGCACACTGAGTGAAGCTTAATTCTTTCTTCTTTCGGAAAAGGGAACATGGGGCTAAAATTTGGTCATACAGAAAATGAGATGAAAATAAGACAACCACATCATGAAGGCAATGCTGCCCGATGTGTTAACTGAGACCATGACAGCATCTACACAGGGAATAACCTGGACAGGTAGAAGGCAGCCAATCAGTTCAGCAGGCCTCAATTTAGCAAAGTCTGTGACAAGTCACATGTGAATTTCTGTCTCTCGGGCTCAATTTTAGAGAAAAATAGGTCTGTGTAGAACTGGCATCTGCAGGGAGATCAGGCTGGGTGAAGCAGACAGAAGTTAACGTATAGCTTCCCAGTCGAACCAGACAATTAAGCCCATGCCAGAAACAGAGGATTGATGCCTTCTGAGCCTCTGCACGTCCTGGCCAGGCCTCCATCTGCCTGAGTGCTGAGTGCCACTGACACACTACAACAGCAGCATGATCTATGCCAGCACTTCGGCTCACAGCCTCAACTGAGAACAGCCTGAGATGCCTCCAATCATTAATGCTCTTGTGAAGGATGAGAGTGGACTGCGTACGCACCCAGATTATGGGCTTCAGTGGAGTATTTTGATAAATACTACAAACTTTAAACCTCTGTTCACCACAGATTCTGTCCACAGCCACTAATGCTCTAAAACCCAAACCACAAATCATCATCCATAAAATGCCTCATTTGTCCCATATGCAAATAGCCCTCAGTAGACTTCATTGTAAGAAACACAATTGAAGGCAGGAGGTAATGGCATACACCTCTGAGCCCAGCACCTGGGAGGCAGGGGCAGGCAGATCTCTGTGAGTTCAAGACCAGCCTGGTTACAGAAGAAGTTCCAGGTCAGCTAGGGGTGTTGGTGTATAAACATCCCCCTAGCTTGCCTCCTGGGTGTGGCAAGCTGGACAATTCCCCACTGTGTTGTGGCCATGCCATGCCCGCAGAGGCATGCCACACCTGGGATGTGTCTACATGTTCACCCTTTAAAGAGTGGCAGATATTCTCTTTCTCTGTTTCCTCTTTCCTCCCTCCCTCCCTCTCCCTCCCTCCCCCCTCCCCCTACCAGTTCCCCCAATAAACCCAACATGGCTTCCTGGCAGTGTGGCAGCATGTTCCACCCTTCCATGTACAAAATACTAACAAGGGGTACACACACACACACACACACACACACACACACACACACACAAAAAACCCTGTCTCAAATCCTGCCCTCCAACCAGAGACAGAGAAAAATAAACTACGTAATGTTGTAAGGCATATACACACACACACACACACAAACACACACACAAAGGCAAGAACAGGACCATCTTGCCAAAGAAAATACACAGGCACATGGGCTGTGAGGCCCAGAGCAGCCTGGCATACCCACGGCCCCAGGGGCTTCAGAATGTTCAGGAGGGACAATGAGCTAAAGGCCTGAAGCTGGAAGGCAGTCATGAGACCAGGAGTTTTCTCCATGGGTCTTGCTTCCTTCTCCAGCTCTCAGCACCTGGTCCTGGGACGTGGGCAGGGCTGGGGAAAGATGTATGAATCCATATCAATGACATGTGGCTCACTCTGAATGTCTGAACTCTGGTAACAACTTGTCAGTAAATACCCAACATGTCTGAGATCTTTTATTTTAATAAAGTTTCATGACTCACCAGCTACCAAAGCCTTGATTTAATTCTAAGTTCAGAACATAATTCCCATTTTCTCAGGATAAATTTTTTTTCGAAATAAATACTAGATCAGAGTAGCAGCACAATGATGACATTCATTTTCCAAAACTACAGAGAAGTGACAGGCCAAATGCTGCTGTGAGCTGCCTCTAGAAAGAAACAGATCACTGGGAACTAGGGAATGCTGAGCGAAGGTCTGTCAACATGGGGGCAGCACCTCCCAGCTCCTCAGTCTACCCACGCACCATGACCTCTCCCACGTGGGCTGGAAAGCTTCCACCAGGCTCTGTGTTAGTTACTCACACTCACCCTACTCAAGTTTGCCATTTCCTTACTTTCTTACTTTAGTTCCCCTGAGCTCTGACCTTAAAAATTCAAAGAAAGGGGCTGGAGAGATGGCTCAGTGGTTGGGAACACCGTCTGCTCTTCCAGAGGACCTGGGTTCGATTCCAGCACCCACATGGCAGCTAACAACTGTCTGTAGTGCCAGTTCCAGGCAAAACACCAAGGCAAATAATTAAATAAATAAAAGTGTTAAAAAAAAAATTCAAAGAAAAAATTTACATGTCACAGCTCTCCTGAGCAACTTCCAGATGAGCAGTTTTTGGTAGCTTTCACTAAAGTCCTGACAAATAAAAAGGGAATTTCATTAAAGCTCAAGCAGGATGCTGACCAATTCCCTTCAAGACTGAGAAGGACTCCAGCTCTCAGGTAAAGCAACTATGACTCTAAACATGAAACACACCAAGAGGACCTGGCCCTACCAAGAGTTGCCTGGTTTCATCTCACCTGTTAGCAGCTGGAGTCAAATCCTGTGCAAAGCAGAAGCTGGAAAGCCTAGCCACCTCTCTGGTAACACGTGATGAAGCAAAAGCCCTGCTCTCTACTCACTCACCCAGGAAGAAAAAGTTAAATCTCCTTTGCTTGCTCAGGGCCTCCAGGAGGGGCAATCTAAAGAGAGCGTGCAGCTCTACTTTACAGCACCCTTCTGCCAAGGGACTCAGCATCTTCAGGGAGCAGGCCCCAAGTTACTATGTTTGTACCACACTAGCAGGAGCAGCAGGTCAGGTCCACCACTCACTTCCACAGAGGAACACAGAAGGACAGGGATACAGATGCCTGCTCTGAGAGCCCGCCCCACCCAGAGGTCCTTCCAGCTTAGGGCACGAGCAGGTAAGGGCAACACTGTGGATACAGACTGCAGGTATCATCATGTGTTGAAAATCCTGATGCATTTTCTAAATTAAAAAAAAAAATGCATAGGCATATTATCTCTTCCTGCTGCCACATTGTACACACATAAGGATCAGATACACACGACCAGAGCCAAGAGGGAGCAAAGGTCCAGCGGGTGAGGATACCAGCCCACAAGGACTAAACTCCCAGTGACAGGAAAGAACAACTCCAAAGTGCCAAGGAAGGAGGAACAACTTGGTGCAGAGCCTCTGGAGAGAGAAGCTCCCAAGAATGGTAAGCAATGGGGTGTGGCAGACAGCCTGCTCCGTAGGAAACTATGTGGGTAAATCAAGATCCAAGGCCACAAACCCAGGAGTCAGCAATTGGCTCCTCTAGATGTGCTCCACTTCTGTCCATGTGCCCTGCCTCAGTCAACCTCTGCCTGACACAGAGACTCCCTATCTCCTGGGACAGGCTCTAACAACAGCCAAGTCTGCCCCACTGAGAGGTCTGGGAAAGTAGCTTCAAAAACCATCCCCAAATGGGATCCTCAATGTTCAAGAGCTGCTCTTCCAGCTGATCTTTCCAGACTCTCCCCTGCTCCCTGCCACTTGGTACAGGATCATTTCCAGACCTCTTAGAAACAGCCTATAGAGGCCTAGTTCTGAGGATGCTGCTTAAATAGAAGGTCCAGAAAAAGAATCCTCCATCCACAGCTTCAGTGTACAGAGGAAGCAAAGCATTGCAGCCGGGAGTTCTGTCCACCTTTGCGGGCAGTTTGACATTCAGCTCTGTACTCCCCAGTGCTTTTCACACGCTGTTAAAGGTTTGTCTGCAGCTGTACGACTGATGAGAGACAGAAAGTGGAAGAGGGTGAGCAAAACAAAGAAGGAGAGAGAGGGAAATGGGGAGGGAAGATATGCATCCAACCAAACCCTGGGGGGGATCAACCACCCTTTCACAAGGGCTGCCTAAGGTCACCAAGAAAGCAGATATTTACATGATGCATAACAGTAGCAAAATCACAGTTATGAAGCTGCAACAATAATAATTTTATAGTTGGGGATCACCACAAAATGAGGAACTATATAAAGGGTTTCAGCATTAGGAAGATTGAGAACCACACTACACTACAAGCAGGACAACATTTCACCATACTCCCCACTTTGAGTCATGTTAATCATGGTGCTCACACACACTCAGTTCCTGTACTCTCCAATTTCCTGTCACCAGTAAACTTGATAAGCACACTTCCAAACTGTTGCCCATAGAAAGACAAAAGACTGGAAGAGCACAGGTTAGGATCCTTCTCTCAGCCCTCAGGTTACTACTCTCAGAAGGTGGTGGCCACAGAGTACCCAGTGAGTGTTAGATCACACTGCTCAGAGCCGCTAAGATGGCTCAGTGTGGGAAGGTGTGTGACATCCCTGAGATCCACATGGTAAAAGGGGAGAACTGAAAACTGACTGACCTTCACACATGCATGCAGCACACTCCTGCTAGACACAAATAACTGAAGAAAATGGTAATAAAATTTAAAAGAAAGAACATCACACTGCTCACCTTCCACAACTGCTTAAAAATAAACAAAGAACATAAGCAAATGATAAAAGAAGCAATAAACTGCCTCATAAACATACACAAAAATGCTCAGGATCAATGACATAATTCAGCAGGTAAAGATGTCTGCCTCCAAGCTAACTTGATCTACAGAGTAAGTTCCAGGCCAGGGCTACACAGAGAGATCCTGTCTTTATTAAAAAAAAAAAACAAAAAAACAAAAAAACAATAGAGGGATAGAAGGAGAAAATAAACAGAAATTTGAACAGTTGGGAGGGGGTACTTTCCCTGTCTGTGCATGACATGAGTGACATGCCTCATATCCTCAGAAGCCCAAAAAAAAAAAAAAAAAAAAAAAGACAGTGGATACCCTGGAAGTGGGATTACATGCTAATGGTTGTGAGCTGCCATGTGGTAGCTGGAGATCAAATCAGGTTCTCTAGATGAGCAGCCAGTACTTAACTTCTGAGCCATCTCTCCAGTCCCAAGTGTTGGTTATCTTTTCACAATACTCAGGGCCTTGGCAAATGCTCTGCCACTGAGCTATATCACAGCCACTCGTAACACTGTTTAAAATATTGAAAAATCCAGAAACAGCCCAGCTAACAGTAGAGATGAATTCCATACATGACAATTATTCCAGTAATAAAAGCATATAAGCCCAAAGAAATTCCAAGGATGATGGAGCTGAGATCAGGAAAAAGCCTGGAGTAAGAAAGCCACGCCACACATGGTGACCAGCTCTTGCTTTTCCAAATGGCTGTGAAGAGATGATTTTAAAGCTGCAGTTCTAAAACACAGACAGAGCAGCCAGTCATAGATGTGGTACGGGGCTCTGCACAGCACTGTCAGGAGCAATGCCACAGTCCAAACCTTTGGCATTAAATCCTTTACAGAGCAAAGGCTAATCTAAGAAACTCAGAGACCTTCACCACAATCTTCCTGACTTCACTTCACTACCTGCAACCATATTCAGGAAGAATATGGTTGTATGCGAGAAAGGTTAAACATTTCTCAATTGCATAATCACAGACTTCCCTGGGTCCCCAGGTCCTTTCTGCTACCAGAACTCACCTCAGTCAGAAGCACTGTCTCTATCCCCTATCTGTGGAACAGGCTCTTCTTTAACTTCTTTATCCTGGCCCTCGAGAAAGGGGTGGCTGCTTCCTGCTGTTGTCTTAGGACAGCTCCAGTTTTTTCTTTAAGCCTAAAATCCCTACATAAAGCCTTCTGCTGACATGCACAACAGATTTTCTGTCATCTTTCTGGAAGCTAAGACCCCTCACAGTACATCAAGTCAGACACAGCTAGCTCTGAGACCACATAGCCCAACAGAGACTGTCCTGTCACTTGTACAGGGCAACTGATAAATCCTGCTTATCAGAAACCACAACTGCAGGTGCCCTTTTTCCCAGAATACTCCACCATTTTAGGGACAGAGAGGCCAAGTTCAGCAGACACTGTACCTTGTGCAAATCATTTCAATCCTTAAGACTTCCAAGTTCTTCCTTGAGTAGTACCAGCATCACATACCTAGTATGTTCCAAGATGTTCTCCAAACCAGATGTAAATGATTAAATATGGACTAATAACTTAAAATCAGCAAAAGAAGAGGTGCTGAGGAGATATCTCAGTCAATAAAATATTTACCAGGTAAGCATGAGGATCTAAGTTCAATCCCCAGAACCCATGTAAAAAGCCAGGTATGGTGGTGTGTGCTAGTAATTCCAGTACTGAAGATGCTCACTAGCCATGCAGCCTAACCAATCAGATCACTTGCAAACCACCAAGATTATCTACCTCAAGAAACATGGTGGGTGGAAGCAGAGGACTGACACTTGAGAACTGACACCCAAGGTTGTTCTCTGAGCATCCATGTGCATCCACACACAACAGCAAAAAGAACCCAGGAATGGAACTCAGTAGTTAAACACTTTACCATAATGCACAGAGCTTTTAGAATGGAACTCAGTAGTTAAATACTCACTATAATGCACAGAGCTTTAGGTTCACTCCCACCTGCAGGTAGACAGGCAGAAAAATGTTGTGACTGTCTTAATAAAGAGATGAATGGCCCATAGCTAGGCAGGGCAGGATTTCTAGGGAGAGAGAGAATTCTGGGAGGAAAAGAGGTGGAGCAACACCAGAAAGACACTGAAGAAGTTAGACACATAGTATACAGAGTAGAAGTACCAAAGTCATATAGCAGAATGTACACTAATTTAAAAAGAAAGGTTAATTTAAGTTATACAAGCTAGGCTGGAGAGATGGCTCAGAGGTTAAGCGCACTGGCTGTTCTTCCAGAGGACCTGAGTTCGATTCCCAACAACCACATGGTGGCTCACAACCATCTATGATGAGATCTGGCGCCCTCTTCTGGCCTGAAGGCAGAAGATTGTATGCATAATAAATAAATTTTAAAAAAAAAAAAAAACTTTAAAAAAACGTTATAAACCTAAGCTAATGGCCAAGCTTTCATAATTAATATTAAGTCTCCATGTCATTATTTGTGGACTGGCAGTCCCGATGAGAAAGACAGGAAGACAACACAAGTGTTGGGTAATGCGGGAGAACTATGTAGGGGACACTTCCAGAGAAACAGAGCTGTAGAGACACCCAGATGACAGCAGCATATACACTGGGAAGCGACCAGACAGATGCCTCCACAGCTCATGAGTCATTCCCACACTGTTTGTTATCACTATTTTAATACATTTGGCTTTGATTTTTAAACCAATGATACTGATTTCTTGGTTCTGTTAGCTTTTTTAAAAGTAAAAAGAACAAAGCAACAAGCCACGAAGTAAAGATAACAGCTTTGGGGGCTGAAGTGGCACAAAAAGAGATGAGGTTAAAGGAGAGACAGTGAGGGCAAGACTTAGGAGGAACCAGCCTGGACCTGGCAGGTACAGCAGTTGGCTGCACTGGGAAGCAGACACACTGTGTGGAGCTTCCTTTACAGGGAGCTATGAATACCTGGAGAAAGTAGGAACTGTGGAGTTGAGAAGACTGCAGAGCGAGAGTAATCCTGTGTCAACATCAAATTTTCACCAGCACGGAAGTACACTGTGAATTCTGAACTCAAAAAACGGTTACTAGCCACATTTTAAAGTCACTTTTAATTCAGTGAGCCTGGCTTTTTGGTTATTTCTAATTTTGTAAAAGTTGGTACTTAATATCTGATCTTGCTGGAACCTGTCAAGATCTTTCTCTTCTCTTTGCACACAGCTGTCTTCCCTACACTTTCCATTTACTTGCTATTTTTTCTAAGAAAGGCAAATGGCTATGAGCAATTCAAAGATACATGCTAAGCATCCCCAAAAAGAAACTGAAAGAAATAAATTTAATGAAAACTGTGTTATCTATAGTAATGATGACTGCAGTAAGTATTTTCCTTATTAAAAATGTAATCAAATGCCAGGTCTGTTGACACAAGCCTTGGATCCCAGCTACTAGGAAAGCTGAGGTAAGTGTAAGGCCTGCCTAGACTAGAATAAGTTCAAGGCCAGCCCTGAACACTTAGTGACAGCCTAGCTAAAGAAGGTTGGGTGTATTTCAGAGGTAGAGTGTTTCCCGGATGCCACAATTCAAGAGTCACCACTGAGACCCAGCAATACCACTTCTGGGTGTATACCCTTAAAGATAGATGCACAGTCATACTCCAAAGGCATTAGCTCAACTATGTTCATAGCAGCATTATTTGTAATAGCAAGAACGTGGAAACAACCTAGATGTCCCTCAACTGAAGAATGGATTAACAAACTGTGGTACATCTACACAATGGAGTACTACTCAGCAGTAAGAAAAAATGATATCCTAAAACTTGCAGGCAAATGGATGGACTTGGAGAATATCCTCCTGAGTGAGGTATCACAAACTCAGAAAGATAAGCAGAGGATGTACTCACTCATTAGTGGTCTCTAAACAAATGAACAAGAAAAAAACCAAGCATGCGCAAGCTGCAAACCACAACCACTGAACAGCTTGGGATCAGAAACATCCTGGACTGACTCCTCAGATCCCACTCCCCCTAGAGGAACACCTGACTCACTCTTGAGGGAGCGGGGAGAAAACTGGATCTGCCAGGAGTGGAGACTGAACTAAGCAATATTGGGTCAGTGGGACCATGGGACTGTCTGCTGCCTGCCCAGGGAGGGGATGGGGAGTTGTGGAGAAGAAAGAATGACCTGATGTGGCGGGAGGAGGAAGGGACCTTGAATAAGGACATACAAGGATAGAAAGTGTGACTTCTTTGTTCATAATAATAATAATTTTTAAAAAAGAAAAATAAAAGAGTCACCACTGAAACAGACCCCTAAGGATAAGGGTATCTCCAGAAAAGCTGAACAGGGGTAGAAAGAGCCACCACACCCAACTCCCTCAATGTGGGCAGCACTATACCATAGGCTCAAATTCCAAACTAAACAAAAAGGAGACAGTATCCCATATCTTCTTGGCCTTCTCAGGTACCTACACTCCTGGCACAGATACACACATACACATAAATAAATCTTTGTTGGGCATGGTGGCGCAGCACCTGGGAAGCAGAGGCAGGTGGATCTCTGTAAGTTGGAGGCCAGCCTGGTCTACAAAGCATGTTCCAAAGCAACCAGAACTGTTACACAGAGAAACCCTGTCTTCAAAATAGAAAAAAAAAAAAAAAAAAGTGACTGTGGTGGTCTGAGTAAGAATGGCCCGGGCTGGAGAGATGGCTCAGCGGTTAAGAGCACTGACTGTCCTTCCAGAGGACCGAGTTTGATTCCCAGCATCCACATGGCAGCTAACAACTGTCTGTAATTCCAAGATCTGACACCCTTACACAGTTATGCATGCAGGCAAGACACCAATTCACATAAAATAAATAAATATATATATATATATAAAAGAATGGCCCATGTAGGCTCATATATTTGAATGCTTAGCCACTAGGGAGTGGAACTGTTTGAAAGGATTAGAAGGATTAGGAGGCGTGGCCTTGTAGAAGTATGTCACTGGGGGTGGGCTTTGAGGTTTCAAAAGCCCAGTCTCTCTCTTTTCCTTCCCGCTCCCCATGGATCAGAATTTAGAAATCTCAGCTACTTCCCCAGCACCACGTCTGCCTGTGTGTTCCCCATCATGATGGTGATAGACTAAGCCTCTGAAACTGTGAGACTGGAAGTCCTCAGTAAGAACTTTCTCTTTTGCTGTGGTCATAGTATCTCTTCATAGCAATAGAACAGTGGCTAAGACAGTGACCCAAACTGTGATTTGTCTGTAGAAGCAAACAAGGACTGCACATGGAAGCAGACACCCTCTTCTCAGGCCCCTCCAAACTCACACAAATAACAGTGAGAACAGCAAGCTGGGCACGTGGCGTAGGCCTTTAATCCTAGCACTTGAGAGAGGCTCTCTGTGAGTCTGAGGTCAGCCAGAACTACATGGTAAGACCTTATCTCAACAGGACCAAAAAAAAAAAAAACAAGGTTGAAGCTACAGTAATAAATGACTGATGACTGCAGGGAGGGTATTCATCATGAGCAGCAGGCAGAAGCGGTCAAATGCTACCTCCACAAGCCCAGTGCACACCTAGACCCTCAAACTAAACCACTAGAGGACAGGACAGCTTTTAAGTAAACTAGTGAATCACCTAGAATCTAGAAGGGGAAATGCAGATGACAACAAGTGAGAGAAAAGGAAGGACAGAGAACAGCACTGACACACCTCTAACTAGAGCTTCAAAACAATGCGGGCTGAGCCTCCTGTATCTGAGGCTAATCCCTGACTATACAACCTGTAACTGAGGGTGATCCTGAACTCCTGATCCTCCTGGCTCTACCTCCAGGTGCTGAGATTGCAGGTATACGCCATCAAACAGGCTTCGACCATGCTAACCATCAAACCCAGCTTGCTGGACAAACACTTCCACATGAGCCACATCTCCAAGTCCAAATTGTTTTGTTTTTTAAACTGATAAAGACACTAACTCAGAGACTTAAGAAATACAGTAAGTTCAAAGATAAAATGGGCAGAAATACCCACCCACCCTGAGAAAACACAGGAAATTTCTTGAAAGCAGTGGAAAAAAGTAGAGCCAGCCAGAATGGAGAAAACTGCCTAGCCAACTAACCAAACTCTTCATCTCTAGCTAACATCAACAGAAGGTCAGAGATATAGCTACACACACGGACACACACGGACACGGACACACACGGACACAGGACGGACAGACCCTCTAGGTCCTTGATGCTGTAATTGCCCCCAGTGCTCTTCTGTACCACCTAGACAGCTGTCACAAAAGAAAGCAGTGAGCTGCTTCAGAAAGTAAAGAATCACTACATGCTTCCAATGCATTTTTCTTAAGTACAAATAAGATATAAAATTTAGGACTAAATAAAAAGATTAACTGCTTCAGTTAAGGTAAAAATTGCTGGGTAGGGTGGTGATGGTGCAAGCCTTTGATCCCAGCACTTGGGAGGCAGAGGCAGAGGGATCTCTTGAGTGTGAGGCCAGCCTGGTTTATACAGGTCCAAGACCAGAGAGAGAGAGAGATAAACTGGGTGCAGTGATACATCTTTAATCCCTTTAAGCATTTGGGAGGCAGAGGCCAATGTATTTGAGTTTGAGGCCAGCCTGATCTACATAGTAAATTTCCAGAGCAGCCAATGCAATGCAGAAAGACCCTGTCACTGAATGAATGAATGAATGAATGAAAATTTAAAGAGATAATATCTTCTTTAATCCAACTAATAGCTGTTTACAAAAGACACATGAAACACAAGGATACAGAAACCCTGGCCTACATAAAGGAATGAAATTAAGCAACCAAACCTAGGCAGCAGAGAACTGGTTGAAGCCTGGTGTTAAGAAGTCAGAGATACCTAAAGGAAAAGAGCATTGTTAGGGGTAGAGAGCCACTTCCAAATGACCCAGACTCCAACTCTCCAAGAAGACATGGTGCTTCTTAATGTGTATAACCTGATAGCACAGCACAAGCAAGAAAACACTGACAGAAACAACTTTGTGGAGGTTCACAAGTCCATGCAACAAATTTCAATGTCTGTGCTCTGTAGAGCAAGCTGTTGACCCACACCACTAGAGGGCACCATCCACGTGTGACAGTGCTGGCCACAGCTGCCCTTAGTCGTAAGTGCACCTGCCAAGGATGATGGTCCTGCAGCAACCACAGATATCATGAACAACAAGCAATTAAAAAGTCAAAATGCATCCTAGAAATACTAACCTATGCTACAAATTACAAAGCAGGCTTAGTGTGCCTGTGCCTACTGATAATCCCAATACACAGGAGGCAAAGGCAAAAGGATTCTGGGATTAGGGCCAGCACAGGCTATGTAATAGAACCCTGTCTCAAAAACACAGCAATAAAAATCTTTCAAATAACAAATTAATTAATTCAAAGTGAAAAGCAAAATAATCTGTAATGAACAACCACATCACCAAAATGAAAATGCAGAACATAATGAAGCAGTCACTTCCCAGAACTAAATGCAACATTAAGAAAACAAATAGCTAAAGAACTGAGCCAGGTGGGGTCTGGGGCAGGATTTCCACAAGTTTGAGGTGAGGGTGAGATGTGAGAGTTCCAGGCCAGCCTAGGCTACAGAGTAAGACCCTGTCTTAAAAGGGGGGAGGGGGAGCAAAAAAAACTTAGCCAGGCAGTGGTGACATTAAATTAATCCCAGCACTCCAGAGGCTGAGGCAGGTGGATCTCTGTGAATTCAAGACTAGCCTAATGTACAGATTGAGTTGCAGGACAGCCAGGACTACAAAAAGAAACCCTGTCTCAAAATATCAACAAATGATAGATTAGACAGATAGGTATGTAGGTAGGTAAATAGGTAGGTAGACAAATAAAAATTAAAAGCCTAAATCAAGGGAGCCAGCAAGGTGAAGGTGGGTAAAACCACTTGCTGCTCTGCTAAACCTGACATGAGTTCAATTCCTAAAAGCCACATGGTAAAAAAAAAAAAAGAAAGAAAAGAAAAGAAAAGAAACCAACTCCTGGGGGCTGGAGAGATGGCTCAGCGGTTACGAGCACCGTCTGCTCTTCCGGAGGACCCAGATTCGATTCCCAGCACCCACGTGGCAGCTAACAACTGTCTGTAGTTCCAGTTCCAGGCAAAACACCAAGGCAAATAAATAAATAAAGTTTTAAAAAAAAAAAAAAAGAAAAAGAAACCAACTACTGTAAATTGTCCTCTGACCTCTCCATATGCATATATTACTATTTTATCTGTATAGGTACTTTGCTTGCATGGATGTCTCTATACCATGTGGGTACCTGGTGCACACTGCTCTTAACCCTGAGCCATCTCTCCACCACCATTAAAAAAAAAAAAAAAAAGCCAAAATCAAAAAATTTTAAAGCTTTCATAAAGAACACTACCATGCTGTCCTGAGACTACTAATTCACTGCAGCTCAAAAAACAACAAAAAAGCTTGATCCAGGTCCAAATGCCTGCAACCATGTCAGACCACTCAAAACCATCTATAACTCTAGTTTCAAAGAACTTGACACCTCTTCTGGTCTCCATGAACACTGTACACACATAGTAAACAGACATACATGCAGGCACACACTCATGAACAAAAAGTAAAAATGGTGGTTGTGGTATAGACCTTTAAATTTTTTTTTTTTGATTTATTTATTTATTATGCATACAGTTTTACAGAAGAGGGCGCCAGACCTCATCATAGATGGTTGTGAGCCACCATGTGGTTTTGCTGGGAATTGAACTCAGGACCTCTGGAAGAACAGTCAGTGCTCTTAACCTCTGAGCCATCTCTCCAGCCCCGGTACAGACCTTTAATCCCAGTGTTCTCGAGAGGCAGGTAGATCTCTGAGAGTTTGAGGCTAGCCTGGTCTACAGAGCTATTTCCAGGACAGCCAAGGCTACACAAAGAAACCCAATCTCACTAAACCAAAAATAAATTAATCTTGAAAAGAAAAAAAGCAAAGGCTGGACCATCTTCCAGGCCAGCCATGGGGAACATAGGGTGTGATGCTCTGGAAATGCCCCCAAGATGAATACAGAAGCTGGTTCTGGGAGACAGTCAGTGATCCCATGTGCTCTGTGGCTCTATATAATAGGATTGAAAACCTATAAGAAAGTACCAGCTAGGCTGGAGAGATGATGGCTCGGCAGTTAAGAGCACTGACTGTTCTTCCAGAGAACCTGAGTTCGATTCCCAGCACCCACATGGCAGCTAACAACTGTCTATAATTCCAAGATCTGACACCTTTACACAGTTATACACGCAGGCAAAACACCAATTCACATAAAATGAAAATACATATTAAAAAAAAAAGAAACCACTTGCACATCTGTGCTCACAAACCTCACCTCACCTCCCCCAGCAGCTCTACATACTCTGTATATCTGACAGGGGCAAGAAGCTATGCACACTGGCTGATTACAGGTAGAGATGTCAATAATGCTGTAGTGAACAACACACAAACCCAAATGTATTCTCATATGCCAGCAAAACAAGAAAAACAGCTTTAAAACCTATTAAAGGGGGGGGGGGAAGAGACGGGGTAGAGGTGTGGGAGAATATACTCTATATAATATATATGTATGTGAAAGCTTGAAAAATAAAGAGTTGGCATATTTTTTAAAATGTTTTTAAATAGTTTAGGAAATTATCAAGATTATATTGAATGCCTAAATAAATTTCTATAGAAGACAGACAGACAACTCCTCTGCAAGGAGCCTATGACTCTACTCAGGGAAACCAAAGACCTAATAATTCAACCTGGATACAAGCAATTGGCTAAGTTGCCCACTCCCTCCCCTCCGACCCACAGACCCAGTGGAATTTCAACCTTCTGACCATGTAATGCTTCCTCTGTAACGTACATGAAGCCCAAGAACAAGAACAGCCCAAGGCTTCCAAAGAAAGTCTGAGTGGGGGCTGTCTATACACAATCAGTTATCAAGTCCCATGACATACTCGGGCATCACGAAGCCATCACCACAGACATTGCTCATATATGACAGCACACTGCAGGAAGAAGAAAGACAATTTTCGGACTGGAGAGATGGCTCAGTGGTTAGGCTGTTCTTCCAGAGGACTGGGGTTCAATTCCCAGCACCCACATGGCAGCTCACAATTGTCTCTAACTCCAAGATCTGGCACTCTCACAGACATACAGGCAAAACACTAATGCACATAAAATAATAAAGATATTTTTTTTAAAAAGACACTTTTCAGCAAAATTTACTAAAACACGAGGTATCAGGAGACAGAAGGAAGATTAGACCCCTACCTTACACAATGTGTGTTAATGACTTCAACAGGGAAAGTAAACTATAAAGCTGGAAGATAATCCAGAAATTTTCCTCAGGCTCTCAGATGGGAAAGCAGTTTCTGGAGAGATACAAAAGAAAACTGCAGCGGGACAGTCCCTCTGCACACTGTGAATATGTGCTGCTGTTTGGCCAATGGTGAGGCAAGATAAGGTTAGGTGGTATAATCAAACTGAGGATAGAGATAAATGAGGGTAGAGTTGGAACAGATGCAAACCCGTCACCCAAGGAGCAAGATGCCAAGGGACAGGTAAGCAAAGGACCATGTGGCAATGCACAGAGTAATAGAAATGGGTAGATTTAAATGTAAGAGCTAGCTAGTAATAAGCCTGAGCCATCAGTCAAGCATTTCTTTTTTTTTTTTTTTTTTTAAAACTTTATGTATTTATTATTTATTTGCCTTAGTGTTTGCCTGGAACTGGAACTACAGACAGCTGTGAGCTGCCATGTGGGTGCTGGGAATTGAACCCGGGTCCTCTGGAAGAGCAGCCGGTGCTCTTAACCGCTGAGCCATCTCTCCAGCCCCCAGTCAAGCATTTCTAATTACAATAAGCTTCTGTGCGGTAATTTGGGAAGTGATTATACTGCTGGGTATAATCGATGTACGGGACAGAAAGCTCTGCCTCCCTTTACAGAAAACAGCTCTTCAACTGTGAAGGGAAGAGTTATACTTGCCCATGTCCTCACGAAAACTGAGACCACAAAAAGGACCCACGGAGACAGAAGAGTCAGGCTCTGTGTGGGAAGTTATTCACCAAAACCTACATACATATAAATGTTCCTAAAGTCACTTGAAAAAAAACACAACAAACAGAAAAGTGGGCAAAAGAGTGGAGCGGGCATTTTCAAACACAGTTAACTGGTACTTTGTCACCTGACCCACTCTGCTTCACACTCTGTAGTGTTCAAGAATGTTCGTGTTCAGCATGGGAAGCGGACTGGGGTACACACATGGAATGACACATACTCCTCAAAAAAGTAAGATGGTGACTGCCCCTGAGGGAGGAGGTGATGGATGTCAGGGCAGGAGGTCTCAAGGACATCCAGGCTGTGAGATAACGAAGCCTTCCCTGAAGAAAACACGGGTTCACAAATGATCCTTTTATAAATAGAGCTAGACTAGCCCTGCTTTTAAAATAAAGCTGTTGGACAAGACCCTGCAGGGCTGGCAGTGGCAAACACAAGATCTGTACAGTAACTAAGCTCTGAAGATGGCAGGTAACCTGACTCTGACTGTGTGATGAAGGGTCCAGACCACAGCTACCTCTGGACCCTCTGGCACCAAAGAAGGTCTGAGTCTTAAAAGCATAAACCTTGCTGAATGTTCAACAATCACTTCTGCTTCCCCTGTGACCTGCCAACTTTACAAGGATGGCCTCCTGACACACACTTATTGCCCCCATACAGTTCCTTCTCTAGAAAAGACAGAGCATGATCTGCAACTCCTCATCCAGGAACCATGGACTGAATCATCCAGATTTTAGTCTGTGGGATTCATCTGGTACTCCATACCACCTTGAACTTTACTGCTGGACGCTATAGGCTACAAAGTGAAACCTTAGGCTGCAGAGACAGCTCAGCAGTTAAGGTCACTGGCTGCTCTGGCAGAAGACCTGGTTCAATTCCCAGCACCAACATGGCAGCTCACAACTACCTTTAACTCCAGTTCCAGAGACTCCAACGCTCTCTTTTGGCCTTCACAGACATCAGGTACACATGTCCAGACATGTACATTGCATATATACATATAAAAATATTTGAACATATAAGATAAAAATAATTTTTTTAAAAAAAAAGTGAAAGCTTACTGAAGGCAAATTAGGTCCAAGGAAGCCCAGTATAGCTCATTATAGAATCAACCATGGTAATCTACCTATCATAAATAATGTGACCTACATCACTAATCCACCAAAATCTACCTACAAAAGCAATAGAGCACCTGCAATTTAGAGGCTCACTCAGGGGACTGCCATGGATTCAAGACAATCTAGGCTACATAGCAGATCCTATCACTAAACACTGATAAAAAAAAAAAGAGAGAGAGAGAAGAAGTTAAGAAAAGAAGAGAGGAGAGGTGAGGAGGAAGAAAGAAACACAGGGCAAAGACATCTTTGGCCAAACAGACGCTGTGGGAGGCTACAGTGGACCTGAAGGCCTTCCTTCAGACTGAAGGAAGATGCTACATTCACATCCAACTACACAAAGAGAAGAAACCTGAACATACAAACACCCAGGAAATGCAAAAGGCACTTTCAGACTTTTCAACATTTAAAAATAATCAACTGTATTAACATTATTGTAGGGCTTAAAACATGTAGAGTTAAAAAAATACAACATCCGCAGCAGAAAGATGGAAGAACCCTGCCACTGCACAGCTCTGGTGTCACTAGAGTCTGTAACAACCACATCAGGTCCATGGCGGTAAGTGAAAGATACAGTGTCATAAACCTGAGGCAGTCAGGAAGTAACAAAGGACGTTATAAGGTAGCCTTTTCTTTTACAACTAATAAATATTAAGATAACACCAGGGGCTGGACATGAGGGACAGAGCACTCTCCTAGTGTCTGCTAGACCCTTAGTCCTGTGGTCCTGTGTTTGACAAAAAACAACCTTACAGTACAGGAAAACATACAGCTTCATAAATACTGTTCTCTCATCTCTATCTCCCACCCTCAAGTACATAAACTCTTACACACACACACTCACCTCTAAAGGACAAATGGAATCACAGTCTACCAGTCTTCTGAGTCTTGTTTTTAACTGAAAGCCTACTTTGGGCAGCTCCCAGACAACACACGGAACATACAGCCCTCACTGTCCTCGCCCTACACTGAAGTCTTCTGTATAATACACCACTGTTTAAATAAAGCCTTCTCTGGGAAACGGTTATTGAATTCAACAAATACCAAGAGAAGAAATGATGCAATAAACATTCCTATAAAAGACTGAGATAAAAACTAGTTTTCATATTTTCTTAGATATATTATTCCTAGACTTAGGCTCTCAATTGTATAAAGACAATTGCATAAAGTCATTCCACTTATGAAAATATTCATACTATTTTCAAAATATATCTCTATGCATAAGTCACCAAATGAAGGAAACTCATCTACAGAATCAACTATAATCTATTTGGCATAAAATTCTTTACCATCAGGGGCAATCTGACTGGACTTTCTCAGATATGTAAGTAAGTGAAAATTATCCATAACTCCTGGTAATAAACAGATTACCAACCAGAGTCTCCTCGGTCTGAAATGCACTGCCCTACTAATCTATCACAGAGACACAGTAGATAGCGCTCATTCCACATAGACAACAGAACTCACACTAACAAAGAGCGAACTGCAGCCATGCTCATCAGGGCCAAGAGTGTTAAGGAGTTCCAAGAACACCTGGGCTTCCCAACAGCAGCAGAACACAGACAGCACAACACCACATCACTGTGATGGTAGTCACTGTCAACCTGACTGGATCTGGAATCAGCAGAGGACACAGTTCTAGGAATCTGTGTGTGTGAAGGGTTCCTGAGAGATTTAACAGATTGTGTACAACACCATCCTCTGGCTCTGGACAGAAAACCAAGAGAAAGCAAGTGAAGCACTATTGAAAGAGGTTTCTGTCCTGGCCTAGTCCCAAGGCCTGACCTGCCCACCACTGCTTAGAACCCAAAAATGATTCAAACGCTTATATTAATTACATTCTACTTGGCCTAGGGCTCTGGCATATTGCTACCTAGCTCTCTCATCTTAATTCAACCCATTTCCATTAATCTGTCCTGCCTTGTGGCCCTTAGCTTACTTGTGTTACTTTTACATGTTGATTCTTGGGCACCTGGATAGTGTCTCTTTTTGACTCTGCCCTCCTTATCTATGCTCCGATTTCCTCACCTACTTCTAAGATGTCTGCTATAAGCCAAGACAGCTCCTTTATTATCAAATAATTTCACAGTGTACAGAAAGGCATCCCACATCACGACGCTGGTCTCTCCACTTCCTGACTATGGATGCAATATAAGCAGCGGCCTCACACTCTGCAGCCCCACCTTCCCCACTAAGACTGCACCCTCAACTATGCTTTCGACCTATGAGACAAATAAAAGCCTTCCTTCCTTAAAGGTGCCTTTTCACCTATTTTGTCATGTGGACATCATATGATTCCTTCAATCACTGGTCCTAGATAAACCAAGGAGAGGCTCAAATTATGTGAATCAAACTAAAATTCTGGAACTTGGAAACAAGGTCATAGGCTCTGTTCTAGAAAAAGGAGTTGTTACAAAGGGTAATGAAGGAGCCCACAATCAGGGTGAGGAAACAAAAACCCAAATCTAGGTTGTAGGCAACGTGGTTGGTTTCAGACCCAATTCTAGGATCCAGTGGTTAGTGGGAAATCCCAGCTTCAGGGCTTGCGCTCAGGCCCCACATGAAAGCTAAAGGTTCATGTACTTAAAGTTCATTTCACTCAGACCTGGACTAGATAGATGTCCTTGAAGCCACATGTACAGAGATAAACACAAGAATAAGAAAGAAGGGGGCTGGAGAGATGGCTCAGCGGTTAAGAGCACCGTCTGCTCTTCCAGAGGACCCGGGTTCGATTTCCAGCACACACATGGCAGCTAACAACTGTCTGTAGTTCCAGTTCCAGGCAAACACCAAGGCAAATAAATAAATAAATAAATAAATAAAGTTTAATTATTAAAAAAAAAATTTAAAAAAAAAAGAATAAGAAAGAAGCCACAATATATCAGCAGCTTCTAGAAAGCTGTATCGGAATCTGGGGAGATGGATCAGTTGGTAAGCTGCTTGCTAGACAAAAAAGAAGAGCTGAGTTCTTCCCAGAAAAGCCTGGCCTAGCCAGCCTAGCTGAATTGTTTCCAAAAAGTAGTCAAGAGCAACTAAGGAAGACACCCAACATTGACTTCTGGCTTCCACATGCATGCTCAGGTACACACACACAAAGCATGTCTAAAAATTTCCACATGCATGCTCAGGTACACACACACACACACACACACACAAAGCATGTCTAAAAATTTCCACATGCATGCTCAGGTACACACACACACACACACACACACACACACACACACAAAGCATGTCTAAAAATTTCCACATGCATGCTCGGGTACACACAAATACACAAAGCATGTCTAAAAATTTCCACATGCATGCTCAGGTACACACACAAACACACACACAAAGCATGTCTAAAAATTTCCAAATTCATGCTCGGGTACACACACACACACACAAAGCATGTCTAAAAATTTCCACATGCATGCTTGGATACACACACACACACAAAGCATGTCTAAAAATTTCTCACAGACCAGAGTAGAAACATTCACCTTCAAAGAGAAAAGGAACAATAACAATCTTATTATTCTGACTTGGCAGACACTTAAGACTATAAGTTTGGGTTTTGAGGCAGGGTTTCATTGGAACTCACTATACAGACAGACTAACTCGCCTCAAACTCACCAAAATCCATCTGCCTTTCCCTCCTGAGTTCTGGTAGTAAAGGCAAGAACCACCACACCTGCCCTCAAGATTGTTTTAATGAACATAGAGACACATGTCTGTAACCCTAGCTAAAGCAGAAGGCTCTCAGTGTGAGGCCAGCCTAGACTACATAGCAAGATTCTGCCCCACCCTTCAAAGTGAAAGCTATTATTGGCTATCTAATACTTCCATGATGACTTGCAAGAATCAATTCACCATGTTTAATGTTCACAAACTGACATATGAGGACTAAGTCACTAAGTTACTAGCACCTATTCACTCAGAGTCAAACGGGATCTCAGAACCTCTGCCCTAGGAGGTTTTAAGATTTTGTTCCAGCCCCTGAAGCCCTGGCACGCCCTGAGTTCTGACCCCAAGTTCCACTTAAGAGAGGGTCTCATCCCCCTTCTCTCTCTTGTTTTCTCTTTCTCTCACCTGCCAGAGGAAGCGAGCTCTCAACCCATCCCTCCCCTTCCCTCTCCCCCTCCTCTCTCTCTCCCCCTCTCTTTTTCTCTTCTCTCTCTATAATAAGCCTTTCTGTGTAGAACCTGTAGAACAGAAAGTGTCTCCTGCTGCCGCCCGCCATGGCCTCCCTCCCACCACACAGGGTACAAGGTCTCCATCTATAGCCATCTGCCAGCCATACTGGGTAAAACTCATTATCAGATCAGATCACAGCAGGAGGGGAGAGCCACCAACTTCAGTCCCTCACCCTGGCATAGTATGCCTCAATAGGAGGCAGAGCCTGCTCTGTTTCCTCCACTTACTCAATCACATTATCTCAGCCACCACCCAAAAATAGAATGGGGCCATTACCTTTGCCACACTGAGCATGTAGACAAAAATACAGAAAGGCTCAAGATAGTAAAAGCCCTCAGAATAGGAAGCTGACATCATTACTGGCCCTAGTGTCAAGCAGTCCCAGGTCCTCCACAACCGTCTCATTCAGTCTCTTCAAGTGTCTGAGACCCACTCTGAAGACTTGAGAGCAAAGAAGGAACCTGGCCAACCAAGGAGCCACCAAAGTCCATCTCAGGATTTAAAACCTCTTCATTCACAGAAAAACCCATCAAGATTGGCGTGATAAGGAGGAACCAAACAGATAAGAAAGCTATGTGCTGAAAATGAATTAAGAAGCAACAAGGGCTCTCAGAAGACCCAGCACTTCCAAGCAGCATAGCTTGGAACTTAGTCTCCTGCCTCTGCCACTGAATGGAAACTGCTGAGGTAGCTGCCTCTTCTAGGTAGCCTCAGTTTACTCAACTAACAAACCCCCCTGCTGGGATGACCTGTCATGAAGGGCAAGCATAAAGGGCTCTGGCTCTAGGCCACCCTTCCACCTAGGAGAACTGCAAGCCCATCTCCATCCAGCCCACAGCAACCCTCACCTCTTCCTTCCCAGGTACTCTAACCCTAACCCTTGCAGAATCTTAGACACGGAAACATTTGTCATTGCCTCCAGCTACAGCCATGATTCTCCTTCCAAATGCCCAGGTCTGCCACTGCGCCACACTCAAGCACGGAAAGGGAGGGGGGAAGGGAGGGGGAGGGGAGGGACAGAGAGAAGGGAGGAGCAGGCAGTCAGGTGAAAGGAACCCAAAACAATAGCACATGTAACTCTAAATCCAGGCCAGTGGCACCCTAAGTTGGCAGTGGTAGAGAGGAACACCTGGGGAAATCTGGGCACTGTCAAGTCAAAAGAGAATTCCAATTCCCCAAAAGAAAGCAATCACCCCAAAATCCAAGTCTTGCCTCAGCTTGGATTGTTTATGGAGAGATAAAAGCCAACAAACAGTCAGCATTCCTCAAGAACCTGTGAAAGGGATTTCCACTGGCCACAAAGGACCACTTCCCTGGGCATATACCTATAATACACATCAAAGCCCAAGGCTCCCACAACCCCTGCTAACATGCACCACTTATGGACATCGAAGCCCTCACATTAGCCTCCCCTATGCCAGCTCCCAGATCACAATCTGCTCCTTACTCGGCCATAGCTATTCTCTCCTGCTTCTCTCCTCTCTAGTCTCCCAGTCCTGAGGGATAGCCCTAGCAATTGCCAGACTGCTGTAACCAGGGCTGCTCTGGACTCCTACAGACACCTCTGGCTGTTTTCTCTCTCCCATAACGACAATAAAAACATCTCCCCAGAGACTGGTGTTTCTTCACTTCACCCTCACTTACAGACACCAACCGTGTGTCGTAACTTAGGTACCAGCAGGACTTTGCTTTGTGGTGTTCACTCCACACTTGTGATGTGAATGTACACTATCTTTACCAAACACAGGGGCTTGGGGCACTGTCAGGGAGACTCTCTTTACAACCAAGAGAACCCAAGAAAAACATCTAATCTCAAGATAGAACTTGAAAACTGAGCAGAGCATTTCCTTATAATATTTCCTTTTGTGTTTGGTTGGTTTGGATTGGGTTTTGTTTGTTTGTTTGGTTGGTTGGTTGGTTGGTTGGTTAGTTTCTGTGTAGCCATGGCTGTCCTGAAAGCCTCTCTGGAGACCAGGCTCTCACACTGTAACCTGTAACAGATCTGACTGCCTCTGCCTACGGAGTGCTGGCATTAAATGAAGGTGTAAGCTACCACTGCCCAGCTTAAAATGTCTCCCTTTGTAATAATTCTATTCAAAGCATCACCCACACCACACTTCTGAAGGCCTTCCTCCTGTGGGCCTGGGTATTACCTACCACCTGTCTAGGGTTCTCTGTATCCCAGCCACCCAAATCTCACTCATGGCCCTACCTAACTCCTTTCTGAAGTCCCTCACAGGCTCCCAGCTGTGCCCCACATTAGACTGAGTTGGCACCCTAAAGGACTATTCTTGTCTCATTCAGCCACCAACCAGAGTGCAAAAGACCTTTCTACTTCTTCTCAGAGTCACAGACTGGGTTTACACCTACTTCATCCCCACAAAGGAGCTGGTACAACTGAGGCACTTACAAAACTCAATAAATAGGAGCAAGTCTGAGGAGCTCCTGTAGCTGAAAACCCTCAGGTCAGTGCTAGTACTCCGGAGGGTGCTCAGGCATCCACAATTTACATGACCACTGGCAAACACTTTACCATCTCCTGCCTCTGTTTTCTCAGCTGTGAAGGAGCTGCTGTATGAACTAAACAGACTGTTACTAAAGAAATCCCGAAGGAACCTGACACATGATAACTACCATTCTCAGTCCTTAAGGGAAAAACAGGCATGCTACCAACCCAGTAAAGTCCACCTCAGAAAGGGAGCTGTAAAAGAAGCAAACCTGTTGTTAAGTAACAAAACCACCACAGAATGGTTCTTTGGTGGCAAGCCCTGAAGATAAACTGAGAGGTGGTTCTTTGCCCCACGACCTACTAGGCCATGTAGACCAGAAACCCATTGTTAAAAAGTCCAACAATGAAGCACCAACCCAGGGCATGTTCTGGACAAGTGCAGCAGCCAAGAATAGAAGACCCTGAAGCTTGGCAGCACCCATGCCAGGTGAACTGTGATGTGGGCAACAGCTAACACAACTTCCATAAAGTCTGAGTTAACATTTTTCTGTGTTCCTTTTCTTTTGTATGGGAGGGAGGGAGGAGACAAAGAGAGAGAGAGACACACAGACAGACAGACAGACAGATAGACAGAGCGCCACATGAAGATGTCTGTGCAGGCCAGATATCAGATCCCCTGGAGATAGTTACAGGCAGTTGTGAGCCATCCAGTGTGGGTGCTGGAATCCAGACTCTGGTCCTCTAGAGTGCTAACCACTGAACCATCTCAACACCCCTGCCCTTTTTACTTCTTCTAAATTCCATTCTAACAGAAACCAGGACGCTAGGAGGAAAAGGGAACCTCTGAGGCTGAGCAGGGAGTGTACAGGGTGAATCTAGAACCGGCTGCTGTGCAGGAGAGAAAAGGCGGCTCCACAGTCAGCAAAGCAGCAAAGGAACAATGTAGAAGGGCCTCGACAAACCAGAAAAGCCAAAAATCACAGTAACATGTAAAAAAGAGCAAAGTGAGATGAGCAACACCGAGGCTTTCTAATAATGCTCTGAGAAAGGCCCACCACAACCTAAGCACAGAGCTTCACGCTGAGCCCAAGGAGAATGGACAAAGGGAAGACGAGAACTAGAAATGTCAAGGTCAACAACTTCATAGACTGAGAGCAGCAAGGCAGGCACAGGAACACACACGGTGGTCCTCAGGAGGCTGGAACTAGAGAAGCAACCAGCCTGGGCAGCACAGCAACACAGACGAGTGGGGGGGGCGGTAGAGGTCTCAGGAGCTGGAAGAGAGGAAAAGTGAAGTTGGAGTCCACAGGGCAGCTTCCAGTCTGAGGAGGGAACAAAGATCCAGACATGGGGGTGGTAATGACTGCACAGTACTAAGGTTTGGATCTTCAGGTCCTTCCAAGTCACCAATGTTAAATAAAGACTGAGTCCTCCACTTGGCACTTTGGGGAGAGGATAGATTTAGGAAGCAGGACCTAATGAGAAGTCTTCTGGTCAATGAGGCTATGGCCTTGCACTTGCAGGGTAGCAGCCTGTGAATGTTCCTGTGTCTAACTAAACACAGTTAAAATCTTACTGAAGGGGAAAAAAGGGAAAGAAAAGAGAGGACGGGAAGGAAGGAGGAAAAAGGGAGGTGGAGGGGAGAAAAATCCAAGGTGAGGAAATTCTAATAAAAGTTCCTTTATATACAAGTAATACAATCTTGAATTTCCTCACTCTATGAGAAAGCCTGGCCTGAGAAGGAGAATTATTAGGACAAGCCAGAGACATTGCCATGAATTGTGAGTGAATGCTATGTACTGGTTACTTCTCTATTGCTGTGATAAAACACCATGACCAGGCCAAGTTAGTCCACTTCAGGGACACACCTTCAAATCCTTCCCAAACAGTTCCACCAACTGGGGACCAAACATCCAAACATGTGAGCCCACAGGAACCATTCTCATTCAGACACCACATGTCAGTATTAACTATCTGTGACAAATGTTCTGGGTTTTACTACTATGGTTACAAAAGGGAGTATCCTTGTTCTTAGGAGTAAGGGAACAATGCTACCAACTGGCCCTTTAAAGATTCAAGGCACCAAACCATGTGCCCTACACAGAAACAGAATCTCTAGGTTCATCGGGGGAAAAAAAAAAAGTGACAGCCCTGAGTCTGCAGTAAGAGTATGTGGAAGTTCACTATACTGGTGTCCTATTCTGTAAGTCTATAATTATGTCAAAATTTAAAAATATAAACTGGCATTGGCTGAGAACAAAGACACATCTAAAAAAGTACTGATGTCTCGGTAAATTAACAGCAGTTAACAGTGGCAGTCTCCTGTAAGCCTGTGAGCTGATTCCCATTCTGCCCCTAAAGGCATCAAGTTCTCTGTAGCCAAACTACCTAGCACCTGACAGGTTCAAAGCTTAAGAACATGTTACAGCATTAACATACAAGGCCAAATAGTTGTAGAAATGGCATTTCCATTTATTTCATTAGACTTTTAAAAGATGTCAAATTTCTGCTCTACTGAAACAAGTATCACTGACAATAAAACACCTTCCTAATGTCTGGAGTAGCAGGAGGGTGAGCAGACAGCCTGGAGCACTCCATCCGCATGGAGCCACATGCTGTCTTGCTAAGACTCTAGTTCAGAACTCTACCAGGTGATAATGAGGAGGAAATGCTTCGATCCATTTTGGGACTCATTTGCAGTATGCTGTTGAAAATAAACATGGCACATGATTTTAAAGCAGATTTTTTTAACTCTAGTGGATGATACTCTGACTCCTGAGATTCACATGAGATACTCATGGGCTTCCGGTACCAAGAAAAGAGAGGAAATGACCACTGGATAGTCAACACATGCCTGATGGGCCTGAATTTTAATCCCCACATTCCAGTCAGATTTCCTGACTCTACCTCCCTCAGGTCAGCTGAGGTCACAAGCAGTCTTACCGAGATTACCCCCTGGCCCCTCCACATGGCCCTCCACCTCTGCTGTCACCTCTTCCTAAGCCCTTTACCCTTCCGTCAGCCACAGATGTCAGTTTGACATTTCCCAGCTTCCATGCAGGAGCACCTGAATTTAATGTTGGTCAATGTGAAAGGTTCCTGTTTCATACACAGGATTCGGTACAGGTGATTTATTTGATGTGAGATCAAGAAATTCCTAGCAACAGTGTCACTTTCACCTATAAACATCATCACTGACACACACATCAGAGTATCGTAACTAGACGGTCTTCTATCATCCTGGGCATGAAGACCCAGAGGACAGTGAACAGCTCAGGTAAACACTGCAGACAACATACAGAGGGCCCACTGTGCTCTCCTTAAAGAACAAGATCCTCAGTAAGCTATGCCATGGAACACGTACGCACGCACACACACACTGAGGTCTAGAGCTACCAGAGCGAGACCTTGGCAGTTGCTATGAGGCTACATGCCAGGCAGTGACTGCCCAAGTACAACGGCTTCACAGGCAAGGCACACCCCAGCTCCAACTCAGAGACCTCATACACTCTTTGTGCAATGATATTAGAACGATAGCTGGGCAAGCAAATCTCGGAGTTCTAAGCCAGCCAGTTCTACAGAGCTACACAGCCAGGGCTACGTAGAGAAACCCTGTCTATGAATGAATGAATGACTGAGTGAGTAAGTGAATATTAGAATGAGTAGCACGCTAGATGAGCCATTTGGTCCCCTCGAATGTCAGTCATCACATGACCTCCTCAGCCCTCCTCCTGACCACACCTCTCACACTTTCGCCAGCAGCCCCCTTTAAAGAGTCTGTGAGGCCCCCAAAGAGGGTTTTTTTAATGAATTACATTTATCAACACTTTCCATATTAAAGGGTAAAACATTTTAAAATGTAATATATTATGAATTAATTTAAAAGTAGTTAAAAACTCATTATGTATTCAAACAACTAGCATTCTATGAAAAATAAGTATATTTTCAAGACTGCTAGTGAGGCAAGTGGTTGTGCTCTACACTCTTGTAAATAAATCTCTTTTTCCTGTAGCTTCAGAGAGGGCATGTGCATGTGTCTACCTATTCCCTAAGAGGATGACCTGTAGCCAGATAGGGCAGGCGGACCCAAACATTCCAGTAACAGACAATCAGCTGCTCACTAAGAGATATTCTGTAAAGAGTTGAATTCATCTGAATACTACAGCTTCTGTGACATTAGACCCCCACATTCAAGCCCTCTCTGGCTTATTAGTTCACTGGATAACACACATTTCAAATGTTGACATATTCCATTCTACAGTAAAAAAAAAAAAAAAAAAAAATTTAAAGGCCATTCACATGTTCACATCATAATTCTCATTAAAACACTCTTTAAGCATTAGGATCTGTCAACTGCCCAGAGGTTTTCCAAACTCTAATTTTCATTTGAAAACTCAAATCTTCTCACTGGCAACAAACATCGTCAGACATTTTCCTTAAAATGACATTTCTCTTGGTTCATTTTCAAGAATATGTCTTCCAACTACAAAGGCCTAATACCCACGAGGTCAAGTCACAGTGTTCACAGACTCGGAAGCTGGCCCCTCCCCTACATGTCTGCAGTGGGGCCTCCCTTCTACAAAGGCAGAATGAATAGGAAGAGAGGAAAACTCCTGAAGATATGAGAAAGGGAGAGAAACCCCTCACTCAGGAATCCAGATGAAGTCTCCTGCCAGGAAGAATTTTAGTACAATTAATTAACTGTTTGTACCAGGCTGTGGCAGGGAACACCTGTGACCCCAGCTCTCATGAGGGATCCTGCAAGTGGACCTCCATGAGTTCTACAGAGTGAGTGCCAGGGTAGCCACGGCAATAAAGACAAATCCTACCTCGAGAAACTTACCAAAAAAAAAAAAAAAAAAAACTTGTCTGCGGTCCTTCTCCCTACCCAGGGATAAACCTGCAATTTTCTAGGAATCTCATCAGAAATTCCACTTACAGGGAAAGAATATAGACAAAATTCCTTGTGCAATCCTAATGGCTCATAATTTTACCTTATCGGGCTTTAATTGTATCCAAGACATCTCCAGAGCCAACTTCTTATCAAAAGAGAGGACTAGGGGGTGTGGGGAGTGGCTGATGCTAAGAACTAAGAACTGTGACTCTGCCATGAGGACCTCATCTCGGGATATGACTGACTTAGTCTGACTCTTCTGTTTGGTTGGCTGGTTTTTGGTTTTCCGATACAGGGTTTCTCTGTGTAGCCCTGGCTATCCGGGAACTCACAGATAGGTATGTGCCACAATACCCAGCCTCTGACTCTTCTTTGAGAGGCACATGCCTATGTTCTCAAGTGTGTCTCACTTTCTCCTGAGTTCCTGTTTCTCTGAACCTTCATACTTAAACATACATTAAAATATCCTCAATGAGATCTTCAACTCTACTTCATCATACTGACTAACCCTGAAATCCTTTTCAGCATAGAAGCCACAAATCCCAGTTTGGCCTGAGTAAGGTTAGAGGAACTTCTCTGTCTCTGTCCCCTGACCACTGACAGCTGACAGCAGGCCTCCTCTTCAGTCATAGAGAAGCATCCACCTAGCCACCACTCCCATTATGTCCACCAAGTTACACAAACACACATGGCCACTGGGCCCCTCCTTTTGGGCCACAGGGCCCACTTCCACCTGGTCATCATCCCCCTCCACATAGCCATCTCCACAAGCCCACCAGCCACCCTCCACTATGGTCTCTGAGACTGTCCTCCCACAGCCACTGGTCTGACATGAAGCCAAGAGTTAACAGCTGTGTGGTGATGGCATATGATTTTAATCCCAGCACCTGGGAGCCAGAGGCAGGAAGATCTTGGTGAGTTCGAAACTAGTCTAGTTTACAGGGCAAGTTCTAGGGCAGCCAGGGCTACACAGAGAAACCCTGTCTCAAAAACAAAACAAATAGTTAACACACAAAGGCACAAGCTCAAGAATTAAAATTTAATCAAGATAATCATGTCCCCTACTTTACCAAGGACCTCCCTAAGTAAAACCAGAATTCTTATAACATGCTTGGCAAAGAATACTAACAGACCACAGCCACTGGAGCAAGTGACCTCCATCAGCATCCATGCTAAGATGCCACAGTTTCCTCCTCTCCTGGAAAAGCCGATGACAACTTCCATTACTGTGAGAACATGCTGGCCTTGGGGACCCTGCCAGCCCACAGTGGAAAGCTACAGCTCCCACATTGCCCTCTATGCTATCTCATGAATAGCTCCCGAGCACTTCCCACAACATCAGTGTCTTGTTGGGACCTGCCATGAAACCTGCATGGAAATGTTTTGAGACAATATGACCTAGTTCAGGTTTGCTTTTGTTAGAAGTACCTCTTCTGTGTCACCTGTATGGCTTTGGGCAAAGCCATCTCCTTAGGGCTCCAGTGTCCTCACCAAGAGCATAAAGATAACAATCCCTAGTAACTTTCAGTGCGGCTGAGCCTTAGGAGAAAGATCTATGTGGAAGTCCTTGGTAAACTACTTATTCTGTTTCATCAGGACATTTAGTTGGGGTCTCTTCTATGTGCCTAGCACTGCTAGGAACCAGCACAAACTAACTCCTTACTTTACAATAAAAATTTACTTTTATCTGGTTGAAAAAGTTTGGAGAAGAATACCAGAGAAACAGTGACCCCAAATAGCCATGAGTTCCTGGGTTGCTACTTCAGAAAGTAACCAAGACTTGAGCCAGAACAAGGAAAGGTTGAAGATCAGTGTTAAAAATATCCCAGGCATCACTACTAAAGAAAAACAGGCAGACAGTTTACAAAGGTTTAAAAAAGCTGTACTGTACTCTGTTCTACCATTTTAGAAACCAACACAGAGCATCAGGAAGGAAGCAGCAGAGCCTCAGCCTCAGAAGGTCCCTTGACCACTATGCATGCAGAGTCAGGGCAGGGGCTGGAGAGATGGCTCATCGGTTAGGAGTGCTTGCTGCTCTTCCAGAGAACCTGGTTCAACTCTTAGCACCCATATGACAGTTCACAACTGTCTGTGTCAGTTCCAGGGGGATCTGGCATCCTCATACAGACATACATGCAGGCAAAACCCCAATGCACCTAAATAAATAAACCTTAAAAAAAAAGAGTGCAGAGCAGCTGTGGAGATGCTGGGAGTGAGTATTTAACTACCATCACTCAGACAAGATACATAGCTGCCTGGACTAGGACTGTAGTAGGGCAGAGCAAGCAGGGTAGTCTAATTTAAGACATGCTATGAGGTGATTCACAGGTCCTACTGATGCAACTAAGCAGGATTTTTAAAAAAGAGAGAGAAAGAAATTTAAACTATGTATTTGCAGCTTCTGCAACTGATTGAAGGATGGTGAATACTGTGACCAAAACAAAGTAGACAATGAGGCATCTGAACAGTAGTGCAAGGAGGTCAGAACTAAAGACAAGATGTGAGTGACACTGGCATATGACAGGAATGAAACCGTGAATCAGACAAGATTAGTTTATAACAGGCCACATCCCTGGGCATTCTCCACTTAGGTGCCAAGCAGCAAAGGAGTCTGAGGAGCAGCCGACCATAAAGCCAACATTCATGAAGACCCAAAATCAAGTGATGAACAACTGCACACAAGGGTCAATTGTGTCAAATGCAAAGAGGTCAAAGAGGTTGAGGACAGAGAAAGATGAGCACAGACAGCGGCCGCCATGTAGTGGAACAGAGCCTAACTGGAATGCTCTAGAAAGGGTAGGTACAGGGCAAGGCAGGGAGAACCACAAGGGACCAGGAAGTACTCCAGCCACTCAAGCTTCAAAGGTAGCAGAGCAAATGGGCCTCCTCCTGCTACAGTTACATCTACACACCTGTGGACTACCCATCAATGGCCCAACACATACACAGACAGTGTGCTTATCAATACCCTACATACATTAGACAATGTGTCTGTCAATAGTCCTAATCAAAATTAGATATCAACAGTCCTACACAGACTACATGCCAATGATCCTTTTCTTTTTTTAAGGCAGAAGCTCACTCTGAATCTAGGCTGGCTCAAAATTCAATCATTCATTTATGTAGCCCAGGCTGGCTATGAATGCACACTCCTGAATTCACATGCCCAAGTATGAACCACAATGCCTCTTTTAGGGCAAAGGTTCTCAGACTTCCCAGGTTACATTCCACAAATATGCCAGGCAAAAGGTCCATCTGAGACCAACTATCACCATTCACCCACTGTCTATTAGGAAAATGAATATTGTAAGAACTATCTTTTATTATTTTTATTTTATATGCCTTGATGTTTTGCCTGCATGCATGTCTGTGTGAGGGTGGTGGATTTCCTGGAACTGGAGTTACAGGCAGTTGTGAGCTGTCATGTGGTTGCTGGGAATTACTAAGTTACATTAGTTAGATTGTTGTTTGGTTAATTCTTTGTACAGAAAATGATTCATATACGCATCAATAGTATTTGGGGAATGTAAATGTCAAATAACTAGACACATACATTAGAGTTTAATATGAGTCATTCATGGGCTGGTGGTAGAAGAGATGTATATCCATCTCCCCTATTTATGTTTTACTGTATTTAATAGTTCTTACAGGGGCCCTGGAGAAATAGCTCAGCAGTTAAGAGCACTGGTTGCTCTTCCAGAGGTCCTAAGTTCAATTCCCAGCAACCACATGGTGGTTCACAATCATCTATAATAGAATCTGATGCCCTCTTCTGGTGTGCAGGTGTACATGAAGACAGAACACTCACGTAAAAAATAAGTTAAAAAAATGTTAACAGCACTTAGAAAACAAGACTCATTCAAAACAAAGAATGCAGAACTTGGACTGAGGGTGAGTATGCATTGTGGCTGGATGGCAAGAACCTCTTAAAAGTTGTCAGTCAACTTTGGTGATGCCAATTTTAGGAATCAGTAACAAGGATACTAGATAGGACACTAATAAGTAATCATTAATAAAATGTATTTTAAAAATAAATTAAGGGGCAGGAGAGATAGCTGAGTGGCTAAGAGCACTAGATGTTTTTCCAGAGGTTATAAGTTCGATTCTCAGAATCCAAATGACAGCTCACAACTATCTTTAAGTAGTCCTAAGGGATATGATACCCTCTTTCTGATGTGTAGACATATATGCAGACAAAACATTCATATACATAAAATAAATAAGTCTTTAAAAATAATTAATAAATAGAAACACGCATTGTTGCATTTCATTCTTAGGAAGGTACAAGGCCACCCACACACAGTAGGACTTCTAAGAGTAACTGTCATCATTTGTCAGGTAACACATGGATAATTCACTGGCCAAACCTTCCCCAAAGAGTTTGTTTTGCCTTTGGTATCAAATGCTTTGCTTTAAAAATCTCTGAATTAGGACCAACATTTTAAACTGAAAGGCTCATATATAAAAATTAGTTAATTATAAAGACAGGCATAATGGGCTCACACCTTTAATCCCAATGAAAAGCAGAGGCAGGTAGATCTGTGGGAGTCCAAGACCAGCTAGGTTACATATTATTAGCAGCCTATCTTTAATTTTTTTTTTTTTTAAAGGAGCTGGAGAGGTGGCTCCTGTGGTTAAGAGCATTTATTGCCTTTCCAGAGGATCTGAGTTCAATTCCCAGGAACCACATAATGGCTCACAACCATCTAAAATGGTATTTGATGCCCTCTTCTGCCATGCAGGCATCCATGCAGATAGAGCACTCATATACATAAAATACATAAACAAATAAATCTTTTTTTAAAAAAAGCTAGCCATGGTGATGCACATCTGTAATCCTAGCATTGCAAGTCAGCCTCAGTTATGCAGCAAGTACCAAGTCAGCAGCCACAAGCATAAAACAAGGGCCATCTCAAAAAGAACTCTCTGTCTTCCCAAAAAGCACACACACAAGAGCTCACTAAGGCATGATTGTCTCAATCAACTATGGGCTACACAAACTTCCAGAAAAGCTACTAGACACTAAGTCACATGACCTGCTGCTGCCTTGGTCTTTGAGTCTGAACCTCTCCTCTGACCAGGCAGTGTCATTCCTGTTACCTTCCAACTCCTGAGGTCATTTGATCTTACAGCCTCCATTGAGGAGACCTGTGAGAACGAAGTCTCAGACTTTCTAATGTGTTAGGGGATGATCTTCCCCTTCACTGAACAATCTGAAAGGCCAGAATTTACATCACACACACACACACACACACACACTCTCTCTCTCTCTCCTCTCTCTCTCTCTCTCTCTCTCTCTCTCTAATAACAGGGCTGGAGTTGTACCTCAGATTGTAGTGTTGTTTAGCATGCACAAGATTGAGTTTGGTCCCTAGCACCACATAAAACTGGACATGATGATACACACCTATAATTCCAGGATTAAAAATTCAAGGTCATTCCTGACTGCTTAGCCTGGGCTACAAGAAACCCTGACTCAAAAAAAAAGTAATGCCTACATTAAATTAAAAGTGCAGAAGGTTGGTGTTGGCACAATGCTCTTAATCCCAGAACTCAGGCCAGCCTGGTCTACAGAGCTAGTTCTAGGACAGCTATGGCTGTTACAACGCTGAGAAACTCTGTCTCAAAAAAAATCAAAAAAAGAAAATTTCAAAAGAAAAAACATTTTAAATGAAAACTCCACTAACTATAATGGGGGGGGGGTCGAGTTGCTTTAAAAGAAGTTTATTTTTATATAGAGAATGTAACCAAAATATTTTAATATCATTAGTTCTAGAGATGTCCAGAAAATAGACCTTATGCAGTCTCTGGACCATCAGTTTTATTACTCACTTTGCTTTTGTTCTTCTTGTCTGAGACAGGGTTTATACCGTCTCAGTGCACACAGGCTGGCCTGGAACTCACTGTGATCCTCCTGCTTCAGCTTGCAGAGTACTGGGAAGACAGCTAAGTCTTATCATGTCCAACCTAAACTGTTTTTGAATGAATGCTCATAACTTTCTAAAATCCAGACAAATCAACAACTGAAACATCACACACCTTTTTTAAGATAACCTCCTCTGTAAATACCATAAACAAATGACACATTATAACACCAATGTCCTCTTTTGTACTGAAAAGTTCACACAAATGAAAGACGCCTGGAAGAAGGACAAGAGGCGGTACACCCGATGTAGAAGGGCAAGCTCCCCAGAGCTAGCTGTCTACTTTGCTACCAACTGCTTATGACATTCCAACACCATGAGAACTGCCTAAAACTACCCCATACTCTCTAGTTTTCACTACAGATATTCTGTCTCCGAGTTACAGGAACAAGAAACCACGTAGGTAGGGGAGAGGAAGGGTGTCCCATCCTTCCAAATTGTTTACAGAACTGAGATAAAGTCTGCTGCAACTTTAAAATAACTTTGCCTGAATTTGTTATTGGCTAAACATTTCCAGTAATCTACTTTCCCAGCATATTGTATCAGACATCTGTACTTCAATCAGCATAGTTATTTTTAAAAATCAACTACAAAAGTAGGCTAAACACATGGATTCAAGTATTATTTTCCAAATTGTCTTTCCTCTAAGTGCTAATAAGTATATTAAAAGGCATATAAACATCTGCGGTAAAATAGTTCCTAATTTGCTTTTTCTTTTTCTGAGTTAAAACTAACTTCCTCTGAATTAACGCTACCTGGTAAGTAAGGTCTAGCCATACCAGCCATATCTATTTTCAACCAAAACTGGAGTCTGGAATAGCTTTTGGTTTTTAGTTAACATGCAACATGTGGCTTTGAGATACCAGCATTTTTTCCAACGAAGCTGTTCTTGCTCAGAACTTTCTTAGTTGGGAAAACTACCAAGTCTAAAAGATGCCATGGGAATCTACTCACGCGATCTTTCATTCTCCAGCTCTGAGCTAAGGATTTGGAGCCTTCGATTTTCTCACAGTGTCTCTTCTTCATAAAAGCCAAAGGTAGGTTCCAATCTGTAAGGTCTGCCTCATCTTCCTCCCCGAGTCCCAGAAGAGGCGACTGCAGCATCTCCGACTCCATCAGGGGGGGAGGGGGAGGGGGAGTCCTTGGCAGCAAGCGCTCAAGAACCTCCAGCCTTAAAAAGTAGTGTGTACCACAACTGGTGAAATAAAATACAAGGAAAACGGGGAGTTGGGACTTGAAATTGTGGGAAAGTGTTCGAAGATCTTATCCAGCCAACACCTCGGAGATTTTTAATCTCCAACTCTGAGCGGGAAGTCGGAGGGGGCGGGGTGGGGGTGTAGAGCCTCGGCTCCCGAGGCCGTCGGGTTCCGGGAAGGTTTTGAGTCGGACTGTCAGGGCGCCTGGGGGCTGACCCTGCTCTCGGCCTCCGACGCCTCGGTGGATCCCAGGGCTCCCGGGAGCGCCGCTTCTCCGACCGTGCTGGCTCGGCTGAGGCCACCGCGGGTACTGTTCAGGGGACTCTGGGGCTCTTCCACCGGCTCTCAGCCCTGCGGGTCCCGCACTCGCCTGAGGGGCTGCAACCTGAGCCAGGACCGGCCCATCGTGCCCGTCCGCAGCCGGCTGCTCAGTCCCGGGTCCGCGCGGCCTGGCCGGTCCTGGCCTTCGGTTTCGTGGCTCTTTCCTGCCCGGGAACGAGTCCCGACACACGCGTGACACGGGCCTGCGGACTACACTGGAAAACCGGGCTTGTTAGGTCAGGGGAGGTTTGCCCTCTGCTCTGGAGCAACACTGAAACTCCTCTCATCAGCACATCAAGGAGGACGCCATATTGCCAAGACCCAGCATGCACCGCTGTCTACGGAGCGTCCGATAAACCAAACCTCTTCAAGCGTTCTCGCTGTTCTATCCAAGCAAGAATTCTTTCTTCCCTTCCCCCCAGTCTGTTACCTGGGTTACCACGGCCTTTCTCCTTAGTTGATCTCCACTAGTTCAGTAGACTTGTATTACAAAATCAATCCTGCGATTGAAACTATGTCCGCTCAGTTATTTTTAAAAGCTTTTGCTACTAGAAAGATATGTTCCTTTATATTAAAGAAAAAGACCACTTTATTTCGTTCTGACTTTAAAAGGTGGTTTAAGGGGGGGGGGGGAAGCCTCAGAAAGAAACAGTAATAGTAAACACATAGGACTATTGAGGATTTCTTTTTAATATTTCCATTTTTAAAAGAAGAAAGATTTCATCGATTACAATTTTCTTCTCTGATCTACCTTTTTCTGAACAGTTTATTCTTATTTTCCTACAGCTTCATCTGCAAACAACTAAAGCTGCCGCTGCTGCTGCTGTCTGCTCACTGAAGCAAGCCTCCTGCATCACTTCTCTGTTTCAATTCAGTAAATCTCAGTTATTGACATATCCTGAGAACTGTGTTGGTGCAATGGGAATATAAACTCAATGTGACATGTGCTGTCAGCCTTGCAGAACCTGGGTGCTATTGAGATGCTCTTAACCTTTAGCTACAGTTCAGGCAGGCAAAGGGGCCCATCTCATCTCTGCTTTCAGCTTTGGTGTTAGAGGAGCCACTGTTACAGTCAGTGTTACCAATTTCAGGCTGTATGATCTCAGTCTTGGATTCCTGAACTGTAAAGTTTGAGTGGTAATATTGAAGGGTATTACTGAAAAAATAAAATTAGCTTGTGAAGATGTTTGGGTCAGGCTAGACTACAGAGTAAGACCCTGTCTTTTAAAAAGAAAAAAAAAATTCCCAGCAGGGTATGGTACTCCCCTTTAATCCCAATACTAGGGAAGCAGGAGCAGGAGGATCTCTGTGAGTTTGAGGGTAACCTATCTAAAAATTGAGTTCCAGGGGAGTTAGGATCATTACACAGCAGAAAAAAAAAAACCAAAAGGTTTGCCAGGCAGTGCCCAGCACTGGAGAGGCAGAGGCAGGCAGATCTCTGTGAGTTCCAGGCCAGCCTGGTCTACAGAGCTAGTTCCAGGACAACCAGGGCCACACACACACACACACACACACACACACACACACACACACACACACACACGAAAGAAAACTACCAGCGCTCAGTGGTGACTTGCTATGTCTTAGGCATCTTTGTTTGCTTCTCATGCCTCCCAGGTGCTGGGCACTGCCTGGCAATACACCAAAACAGAGTGTCCCCATCATCACCAGCAGAGGCTTTTGGACTTCCAGGATCTCCAGAAGAATCACACTTCCTGCCTCCACCTTGTCCTTATGCCCTATTTTGTAGTCCTGATGCCCACAGGTACCATACCCACCTAGTTCTTCCTCCAACCTTGGGCTGCAGAGATCTCTACTGCAGCCATTTTGTTGGAAACAACAGCTTTGAGAAAGCAGTGGCATTAAACTCTCTTGTTCCTTAATGGCTCTGTGACCCAGAAACCCATTTAATCTGTTTTCACCCATAAAGAGTGAGACCATAAGAAACCCACATATTTTTGGTTATTCTAAAAGAAAATATCAATAGACTAGTAAAATCACTGTAGACAATATACTGACTGTACAAAGCGTAAGGAGCTGAGTTTCAACATCTTAAATCAGGTGTAGAGCTAGGAGATGGCTTGTTCCACAAAGGCAAGGGCCTGAGTCAGATCCCCAGCAATTATGGAAAGTTAAATGTAATAGGGCACATCTGTAATTCCAGTACTCATACTGCAAGATACAAGGTGGAAACAAAAGAATTCTTGGGAACTGAAAGGCCAATGAATTTAATATACGCAGTGGTAGATAATACGAGACTCTGGTATCAAGCTGAAAGTCAAGGACCAATGCACAAGGTTATCCTCTGACCTCTGCATATGTACAATGGCATGCATGCACCTGCCCTCTCACATGTAAACGTGTGTACACACACACACACACACACACACATACACACACACACACACACACACACACACACAGCTTTCCTAGCCAAATTAACAAGTTTCAAGGCAGTGAGAGACTCTATACAGATTATGTGTGACTGGAGCAATTAATGAGTTAAGAGCACTCAATGCTTTTGTAGAGGGCCAGAGTTCAGTTTCCAGGCTATCTGACACTTATTATGGCCACTGTGAGCTCCCACACACATGTGAGATATGTTGTGAGCTCCCACACACATGTGAGATATGTACATAAACAAAATAACTCTTTTTTTAAAAAGTAAGTGGCGGGGGCTGGAGAGATGGCTCAGCGGTTAAGAGCACTGTCTGCTCTTCCAGAGGACCAGGGTTCGATTCCCAGCACCCACATGGCAGCTAACAACTGTCTGTAGTTCCAGTTCCAGGCAAACACCAAGGCAAATAAATAAATAAATAAATAAATAAATAAATAAATAAATAAAGTTTTTTTTAAAAAAAAAAAAAAAAGTAAGTGGCACATCTTAAGGAACAACACCTGAGACTAACCTCTAGCCTGTGCACATGTACACTCTCACACACATAGCATATGTGAACTTATACAAAAAAATAAAAATTGAGATCAGGTAGTAAGAGACTCAACTGCCCTAGACCTCTGAATCAGAGGGTATAAAAAGACAGGGATGGGGCTGGAGAGATGGCTCAGCAGTTAAGATCACTGGCTGCTCTTCCAGAGGACCAGGGTTCAATTCCCAGCACCCACCTGGCAGCTTACAACTGTCTGTAGTTCCAGTTTCCATTTCCAGGCAAACACCAAGGCAAATAAATAAATAAAGGTTTTAAAAAAAAAATTACAGAGACTTGGCAATCCATTCAGAGCTATGGAAAGGAGACAATACTCTTTTTAAAGTCTCCTCCAATGACTGAGTTTTATCCCACATACTATATACATAGACACACACAGCACGCACACACACATCACACACCAGATACATCATGCATACACAACACATACACACAATAGAAACACATCACAACATAACACACAATATACACACACACAACATACAACACAGAAATTAGTGTGGAAGCTTATTATGCAGTTCCAGCATTTAGGAGGTGGAAGCATAAAGTTCCGAAGTTCAAAGCCATCTTTGGCTACAGGGCAAATTCAAGACCAACCTGAGATACATAAGATTTTGTCTTAAAAAAAAAAAATAAACGAAAACACCAAAAGAATCAAACTATCCAATTTCTGCAGTGCACCACCACTTCCCACAGGTGCCAGCGGCCCACCCCCACCCCCCTACCCCTCGGTCCCCACACCTGTCACCTGCAGACTGTAATCTGTGAGTCATGGAAAAGCAAGGAAGAAATTAACAGCCCAGCTCCCAACTTGAAAGTTGAAGAATGTGCTACATGATTTCATTTAAAAGAAATCATCTTCTATGTGTCCTGGGTGCTTCTATTTAGGTTCAGATAAGCCCTTGGAAGAGCACTGCAGGGCATTCAGAAGGCACCGTGCCTCCATTGCAAATGACAGGCTGAAGAAAACAAAAGGACTGGCATTTCTGCCAGGACAATCCAGTCTCCATGGCATGTGATCAGCTGGCCACTTGGGCCTGCGATTCTGATATCAATGTCCCCTCCATCTTTCATCAGCAAGGACACTAGCTTCTGTAAAGCTGCTCGCTGAAACCACCCAATAATGAAAATACATGTTATACATCTCCAGACCTGTGTAAAATCTGATCTGAGTCAAGCTATAAAAATGGAGGTGGAAGTTAAGAACAACCTCCCACCCCCACAGTCTATTACCATCCCTGCCTACATGAATAAACCAAGTGCCTCTGAAACCAAGAGCTGATGGACAGTGTCAGGATGTAGACTCAAGTGGGAAAAGAAGAAGGGCTTCTATGCCCAGTTCTGACCTCAAACTAGCAGAAATACCATTGACCTGCCAGACAATAGGAGCAGGACCTCATCCCACAACATGGCGATAGACCACATCACCCCTAACCAGCCCAAAAACTTTGACTACCAGGCTAAGGGGACACGTCAGTCAGTAAAGAGGTTTCTCCTGTAAGCATGAGAGCCTGAATTTGAGCCCCAGCAACTCATATGTTTCATGTTTCATTTTGTTTTAAATGTGCTGAACACAGTAGCACATACCTTTAATTTTAGCACTGTCTGTAATTCAATTCAAAGCCTGCCTGGTCTACATAGTGAGTTCCAGGTCAGGCAGAGCTATGAAATGAGACCCTGACCCCCCCCAAAAAAAAAAAGCTGGGTAATGGTGGCACATGCCTTTTATCCCAGCACTCAGGGGGCAAAAGGCAGGTGGATCTCTGTGAGTTCGAGGCCAGCCTGGTTCAAAGAGCTAGTTGCAGGACAGCCAGGACTGTTACACAGAGAAATCCTGTCGAAAAAAAAAAGAAATTGCAGAAGTGGTCATGATAATCCCAGTGCTTCGAGCGGTAAAGACAGGCAAATCCCTAGGGCTTGGTGGCCAGCCAGCCTAGATAATTTGTCAAGCTACTGGCCAGTGAGAAAGCCCATCTCCGAAACAGTGAAGGCACCTAAGGAGCACCATCCACCATTGTCCTCTGGCCTGTAGCACACACACACACAAACATGTACACACATGAGCATGTACAGACATACACACAAACACGTATGTATACGCACACACATATCCTTGGAATCCTTGACAACCTGATGCCAAAGATACAGTGAATCGAGCAAGAGGACAAATGCAGGAGCCTGAGAATGTTGTTTGTGTGTAAGAGCAGCCAGCAGGGAAGGGAAAAGGCCTCACAGTGCAGAAGGTCTGGGGAAGAGGTCAGACAGCCTTTCCCAAAAACAACTCATGTGGATGTCTTCTGAGCACCTTTTATCTAGTCTGGGACCTGCTTCAACCAAGAGGACCCTCTTCTCAAGACAGAAGGCCATCCCAGCAAAGACACCCTATGTGCAGGCCTGCAGGCGGCCGGGCCAAGTCATTCTCCAATATTGCAGATGCTCTGCCAAATCAATCAAGGGCAGAGAATGTGTTTTGTCATCAAGAATCAGGAGCAAGACTGGAGGTCAGAAAAGTCGAGGAGACCTGGTGCTTCGCTGAGCTCTTGCTTTCCATAGCGGAGACCGGCCAGCTCCAGAGCTTTCCAGAGAAATATATGCTTATTTGAAAAGAAACCAAAATAGATACAAGCTACTTCGCTTTTGTCTGAGCATCATTACTGTTTTTAGCAAAATCTGAGCCACCTCCCTGTGCAGGTCAGATGTTTTGTTGACAGCAAAGTGAGAAGAGGAAGAGAAGTGGCTGACAGATCCCACATCCCCTTCAGTGCTGAGGCTGGGTGTGGTCTGTCTGTCTCCTCTCTCTTCCACCCTCTGAAAATGGAAAGATATTTATGCCCCATCCTCTGGAAGAGCAGTCAGCGCTCTTAATCCCTGAGCCATCTTTCCACTTCCCTCAATTTTTTTTTTAAAGAAGGATGAAGGGAAGGAGGGAGAAGGAGTGAGGCTGGACAGATAGTCCATTAATTAATAATGCACGCTATGCAATCCCAGCATTTATGAAGCAAGCCGGGTACCCTGAAAACTCCTGTAATTCCAGCTCTGAGAGGTCCAAGGATATGTGTGTGTGAATACATGTTTGTGTGTATGTCCCAGACTCTATGTGCATTCATAAGCATGTGTGTTTCTGTGCCTACACCCATATACACATAGTATACATGGTTAAGCAGGTAAAGGTGTTTGCTGCTGGTCCTGACAGGTATCCTTCCTCTGCCAGGTCCCTGGAGGTTGAGTCACAGACAAAGGACCTATGTCCATGACAGACACAGCATTACAAGGAAAGAAAAAGTAGCAGACTGAGGTTTTTACTCAGTGGTACAGGGCATGTCCAACATATGTGAGGCCCTGGGTTCAGTTCCTAGCACTGCAAATAAAAAGGGTGAAGGAGCGAATACCAGGGGTGTTGCTCAACTGACAGAGTGCTTGCCTTGTGTGCATGAAGCCTTGGGTTTGAATCCTAGCATAAATCAGACATGGCAGTATATGTCTATACTCATAACACTTGGGAAACAGAAAGGGGGAACCAGAAGCTCAGTATCACCCTTGGCTCCCTGTCATGGTGACATGTATCCTAGCTTGCTTTTCTGTCCTTATATAAACACCATAATTAAAAGCAACTTGGGGAGAAACTGGTTTATTTTACTTTACACTGCAGGAAGTCAACACAGGAACTCAAAGCAGGAAGTTGAAGCCAGAGAGAAGGAATATTGTTTCTGGGATCACATTTATCTGTCTTTCTTAGAGATCACAGACCTACTTGCCTAGGAATGGCACAGGCCACAGTGAGCTGGGCCCTTCTACATTAATTAGCCATCAAGAAAATGCCCCACAGACATATCCACGGGCCAATCAGATGGAGGCGATTCCTTAGCTGACCTTCTTTCTTACCAGGTGTCAGCAATCAGGAAGAACCACCGTGACGGGACGTGAATACTGAAAGAATAACTGTCTCATCATAGGCGGGTGACATTAGGTCTGGGAGCATCCTTGTCTGTATCTATCTCTGTTTATCTCGGTGTAAGTGAGGATGTGACTGTTCCACCGTATGGTTGAGGGGAAGGTTTATGTTGTAGCTATGAGGGAGAGTACAATCAGAGGCATCTGGAAGATTCCAGAGCAGAGAGAAAAAAATATCAGAGTAAACTGAGCCTTGAGAAGGGCTGGGAGCAAGACAAGAGACCAAGAGAGTTAGAGAAAAGAGGTGCATGGGAAATGGCAGGGTTATATAGGAACACTATATATAGGGGTTATATAGGAACACTATATATATAGGAACACTATATATAGGGGTTATATAGGAACACTATATATAGGGGTTATGTAGGAACACTATATATAGGGGTTAT
>PVIH01005692.1:42047-120741 GCA_004025045.1 Sigmodon hispidus | reverse complement strand
GAAGGGTAATGTTTCCCTTATTTCTTTTTCAGCTCTTCTATCTTTAGTGTATAGAAGGGCTACTGATTTCTTTGAGTTTATCTTGTATCCTGCTACATTGCTGAAGGTGTTTATCAGCTGTAGCAGTTCTTTGGAAGAATTTTGTGGGTCACTTATGTATACAATCATATCATCTGCAAATAGAGATAGCTTCACTTCTCCTTTTCCAATTTGTATGCCCGTCAATAAGACACCGTCAATAAGACAAAACAACAGCTTACAGAATAGGAAAAGACTTTCACCAACTGTACAAGTGACATAGAACTGATGTCTAAAATATATAGAAAACTCAAGTAGCAAGTACCCAAATAAGCCAAATAAAAAATGAGGTTGAGAACTAAAAAGGGAGTTCTCAGCAGAAGAATTATTAATGGCTGAAAAGCACTTGAAAAAGTGCTCAACATCTTCAGCCATCAGAGAAATGCAAATCAAAACATCTTTGAGATACCACTTGATACCTCTCAGATTGGCTAAGTAAAAGAAACAGATGACAGCCTATGCTGGAGAGGGTGCGGAGCAAGGGGAACATTGTTAGTGGGGGTGTAAACTTGTTCAATCGCTCTGAAATGCAATATGGCAGTTTCTCAGAAAACTGGGAATCCATCTTCCCAAGGATCCAGCAATACCACTATTGAGCATATAACCTAAAGATACACATTCATACTCCAAAAGCATTAATTCAACTATGTTCATAGAAGCATTATTCATAATAGCAAGAACCTGGAATCAACCTAGATGCCCATCAACTGAATAATGTATTAAGAAACTGTAGTACATATACACAATGGAGTACTACTCAGCAGTAGGAAAAAATGATATCCTAAAATCTGCAGGCAAATAGATGGATTTGGAAAGTATCCTCCTGGGCGAGTTATCACAAACCCAGAAAGAGAAGCAGGGGATGTTCTCACTCATTAGTAAACTTTAAACAAAAAGCAAAGCATGTCCAAGCTGCAAAACACCACCACTGTACAGCTTGGGAGCTGAAGCACCTTGGACCAGCACCTTGGAGCCCATCTCCTCCAGAGGAACACCTGACCCAATCTTGATGCTGGGATGAGGAAAGCAGGTATGTTTGGAGTAGATGCTGAACTAAGCCACGTTGGGACCTCCTGTCCTTGGTGGGGAGGAGATAAAAATGATAGGGAGAAGAGAGAGTGACTGGGATGGGTGAGAGAGGGAAGGGAGTTTGAACATGGATAAAAAATATGACTTTATTCAAAAATTAATTAAAAAAATCAAAAAAGTCACATCAGGAAAAAAAGTTTAAAATGAAAAGACTAAGTCTCAACCAAAAAGTTTGTTTTGTTTTGTTTTTTCAGTGTGTGTGTGTGTGTGTGTGTGTGTGTGTGTGTGTGTGTGTGTGTGTGTAGTAAGTACATGTGTGGTCAGGGTGTGTATACCAAGACCAGAGGAGAATGTTGGGTGTTTAACTCTCTTGCTCTCTACTTTCTTGAGACATGTCTTTCACTGAACCTAGAAATAATCCCAACTATAATGGCCACTCATTAAGTCCAAGAACATAACATAGATACATACATGCACACAGCCTTGTATTTTTGTGCTGAAGATAGAAATCATGCCCTTATACTTGTCAAGCACTGAGCAGTAGTACAGAATAATCTCTTCCTACTTTTTGATTAACTTGGAATAGTGAATTACAACAAATTGGTATCTGCATTTTGGAGAGGAAATTCACATTTATGGTTCTATTCCTCCCTCAATCCACAGTTAAACTGTCACCCTTCAGAGCATCCTGAGGTTCTGTCACTAAGATGTTCCCACAACTTCATCACTTCCTTACTCCCTTGATTGGTCATACATACTGAACTCAGAAATATTTCATTGTCCATTCTTCTCTGGCACCCTAAACTGAAACAAGCAAGTTTCTAATGTGTCCTTTACCTCTTGTCTATTAGAGAAGATACTGAGTAACTGAATATTTGTGGCCAACTTCCCACTGCAGTCAGAAGATAAGAGAAAGGCATCCCTCTGTGAATTGAGAAGACTACCATACAGGACTTTCTGGCACAGGACAAAGATCTAATGGAATGAGTAACTGAGAGAAAGTGACACACCAAGAGTCACAGTCCAGGATGATGTTGCATAAGCAGATAACAGATCATAGCACTTGTAGCCAGAGGCTGGGAGCGAAGTTCCTCAGGAGTCCACCCATGGAAGGTATATGCAACACAATCTTTGCTTAGACTGAGATTCAAAATGTCTCTGCAAAACCCAAGCAGTTTTCTTGGAGCTTGATATTGCACCCTATGTATCTTCTCCTCCTTTACCAAAAATCCTTTATCAACCACAGAAGCTTCTAGAACCAGATGACGATATGAGATGATAAGATATGATGCCACTCCATACTCGTACAATTAACTTATGTAGTCAACATTAGAAAGGGTATCTAGAGAGATCTTTAAGGTGGCACAACAGAATCCAGGGAAAGAAAGTTACTCCAGACACCAGAGAAGAAATGTGCATAGCCTTTCCCTGAATGATTTCAGGTTTTCAAATTTCTCATAGATGAAAGAATGTTTGCTGTGGTAGGTTTCTGTGCCCCACTCCTCTCCAACAGATGAAAGACTACATATGCATTGCTTTAACATAAGCCAAAAGTTCTGTTAAGTATCTAAGCCAGTGAGTGGGGGGGGCAGACACATCTGTTTTGCCATCTCTAACTGAAAGCATTCTCAGTGCCAACTTTCTTAAATGGATAAACTAAGCCTGCAGCAGAGTACAGAGGTAACAATTTGTACATAGCTGAGGGCAAGTGAGACTCTGGATTGTTGCAAAGAGGTAAACAATCCAATGCTGAGCAGTATGTGGGAGAGCCACAGCATGGGAGCTATGCAAAGAGTGTGGCTGGGATCCGGACCAGATTTAGAATGCAAAATTACACAGTTCCTGGAGACAGGGTTCCCTTGCCTATTGGGGGAATTACATTAACATACCCCACACATCCTATGGAAACAAGCTAAGCTGTACACTGTGGCTACAATCATAGTGCTTTTCTTACTGATATCCAATGAGTAGGGCTGGTGTTGAAATTAAGAGAAGTGCTTACCCCACCAGAGGAAGCTATTCTATTTTCATATGTTCCTAGAAGGAAGCTTTGGTAAAAATTTACTGAAATCATACAAGTACCCTTTTTCTTTCTTTTTCTCCTTTTTCTTTCTTCTTTTAATTTTTGCAAGCAGTTCTTCAGTATCCCCATTCCTTAACCTATCCATATGTTTCCTGAAAGGATTGTGATATTTCAGAAAACCCACTAATGTTGGCCACAGTTGATCAATTGGGTGCTTGTTCCAAACTAAGCTAATGTTGCTTGCCCAGATTGTCTTAAAACCAGCCTCTTTGTTGTAGTATTGCATTTTCTCTGTGTGAGATGGCCATCAATCATCATTCTGTAGAGATGTCTTTGACCCCATTATCATAGTAGTGAACTAAAAATAACACAGTGATACCAGGGTCTATATTAATGGTAATATAACTATTACTCCTCACTAAAATGAAGGCATTATAAGACCCTCAGCCATTAATATTTTTTATTCCTCACATGAACATGATCTGTGTGGGGATACTAGACTATACAAAATATAGAAGATTCGCTTAAGGCAGGACTCTATGACATAGCTTCTCTCAGGTGAATATCCGTATTAGAGAAGGATTTTTCAATGTTTGATGGTCCATGCTCATATAAGTCCATTGAAGGTATTGGTTTTCTAAGCTAGAGTTAGAGGAATTATTACTTTGTCTGTCATTGTTGACCCAAGAAAAGTAACACAATGTTTTTCATAACATGAAACCTTTTGGATTCAACTAACTTGGCTTGGGTTTATATCCTAGTCAACTTTAAGTTCTAAATAACACAGAAGAGAAGGAGAGAAAGAAATTAACACAATAATTACCTGCAATAGAGAAAAGGTATCTAATATGCCATTCAAATATCTCAGAAGGTATTTGGCAATGTTCAGAGACATTTTGTAATTTTTGTAATATTGAAAATGGTGGGTAATAGGGATCTTATTTGTTGCTACATATCCAACAGTGTTCAAAACATCTCTCATAAAAATATCACTTGAAATATCAATACAACACTGTTGAGAAATCATGTTTTTAAAAATGCTATTAATCTACTCAGTTAAAATGAATCCATCCAGTGTTCCTGAATCATTCATAATGTCCTATGCTTTAAGAAACTAGCTGGATGGGATGAACAAACATGACATAGTTTGTAAACTTGGATAGTTTTAAGTCTGAAAGAAGAAGGAAAAACTGACCAACAGTTTTCTTTCTCACAGCTTAGTGAGGTGGGTGTGCAATACTGGAGGTGTGAATAATGACATACAGAAGTTCATCACAAGCATTTATAACTCATATTGGTATAACAATCTAATTGAATAGCATAACATGGAGTAGCTTTAAACAAAACAATGAATAAATAAAAGTAATGTGTGCTATTTGTAAGAAAACAAGGTTTTCCAACTGTCAATCAATTGATTCTTTTATTTGACATCTATTTGCACAGTAAATATTTAACTAAGAAAGAAAGTGTATCACAATGGTTGAAAATACACTATGAGTCTATATATACTTAGCTTCTCATCTTGGTTTTGCTTTTCAGTGTGTGAACCACCTCGACCAATATTTTTAACTACGCTGTGACTCCATTCTCTCATCCACATCATACGGATTAGACCTGGTCCTTTCCCCTGGAAAAATGGTACAGCATTAATGTACAAGCAAACACTGCAGAGATTATTGTTATTATCATTATTCTTCAGTACCAGGTATTTGCTAGAGGCTGGAGATTCAAAGGTGATTAATGAAGGCAGAACTTATGTCTACTTGTAAATACACAGGTGCAGCAAGTGGGTAAGGATGATTGCCATCACACTGAACCAGAAAGAGACCTGAACAGATGCTTTTCTATGATAGGATCTCTTCCCATTAAAACAGTGGTAATCTGTAACTATTGTTAAGCCAAAAATACATGAAATGCAACTGTGTTACCAAAAATAGTTTAGATTAGACTACCTTAAGCAGGCTCAGAACATTTACACATAACAGTTGACAAAGAAATCTAATACAAAGATTTATAATGATATGTTGAATGTTTATGTAATTAATTAAATACCAGTACCTGAAAGTACATGGAAGTCTATCAATTGTTCTTCCTAGTGACTTTGTGGCTCACTAGGAGAAGGCCACTGCTGCTACCCAGCATTGCAGGAAGGACTTGTGCAGCATGCTGTTCTCTCTGAAAAAAAAAACTAGAATTGAAATTCTAGATATAATTTATTTTACATGTGTATTTGTAAGTTGGAACACTGTAAGTGAAAGGTTCTGTGTTTTAATAAACAGTAATTAGCTTAGCTTAGATCATTAGTCAATGCACTGAACACAATGGTTCATCACATATAATGTACACTGTGCTCCATGTATCGCCTACATGATAAGAGCTATGATAGAAATATCTTCAGTTAGTTTCTTTCCCAGAACAAGAGAGCTTTAAATCACTGGGTTGGGGTATTTGTCTTTGGAGACAAAAGGGTTATTACACAATGACTCTTAAAGCCTCCTTAAATATCTGCTTATATTTCATTGTTGAGGGCAAGTTATGTAACCATATACTTCAGCATATCCAAGAAAAATATTATAAGGTACATTATAAGGCTGATAGCTGTCTATGAAATTGTTATAAGGCAAAGGAAACTTGAATCAAGAAAGTCAGAGATCTTAGTTCTCTGTAGTTTCACAAGCAGTCACAAGTATCCCCAGTTAGCTGTGGTCTAAGAACATTCAAAAAAATTCCTTAAATAAACAGGTCAAACATTTAGCAAGTTTTACTCTTCCCAGTAGCATGATGAAATTTTGTAGTTTGCTTTGCCTATCATGACACGAGTCAGACTTGTGTGCCCATTGTATGCACACTGTAGAGGCTATCCACTCATTAGTTACAAGGAGGTATTTAAGCCATTAGATGAAATGTTTCACTATTAAAGTAACTGTGCTCAAATAAATGTGAGAGAGGTGGGTATATATGTGTGCATGCATGTCTGTGCATCTGCAGGTGCAACTTATATGCAGGAGCACTTGCATGTATGTGTGCATGCATGTGAAAGCTAGCAGACAGCCTTGGGTCATCATCAGGGAGACTCCCCTCCTCCTTTAAAACAGAGTTTCTCACTGGCCTAGAACATACCAATTCAGATAGACTGGCTAGCTACCCAGTGAACCCAGATCATGTCTTTAGCTCCCCTGGGCTGAAACTACAAGTATGTGTCACAACATCTGGTATTTATACACAGTTTCTCCTGCTTCTGAAGCAAACACTTGAGTAACTTAACTATTTCTGTAACCTCCAGTAAGTCATATTTTATCTAGCAATGAATCTTAACAACAAGAGTAATGACACTGGAAAATGGAATACAGCAAAGAAATACTGTAAAGTATTTTAAGTGAACAAGTGAAAGTTTTTCACTTGCCAAGAGTATGACTCACATTCAAAATTAGCAGATACCTATAACAGAAAAAAACTACACTATGCACTATATTGCTAAGAAAGAAAAGAAACACATGTCAGTTTTGCCATTCTACCTGCAAAGGCAAAAGTTAGCACATATATATATATATATATATATATATATATATATATATATATGCAACAAGTACTTAGTATTAAAAAGAATTAAGTTTTGTGTCTGATGAATAAGATAAAATAGTGTACATATTATTTGCCATCATCCTAGGTGATCAATGAGACATTTGGAACATTTCCTCATGATTAAGGTTTAGAAAACTAATTAGAAATAGGAATTAATCATGACTGGGATGTGTGATTCCAGAAGGAGCATTGGGAAAATTAGACATAATCAAAAGAAGAGGTTGCACGAAACTAGGAATTCTTAGTCAGGGTTGCCAGAACATAGCACACCAGTGTGAAATCAGCTCACTGATGTCATCTTAAAACAGTCATGGTTAGGGAATACATTTTGTAAATTAGATTTTCATTTTACATAATGAAAGTATATAATTAATTAAGATAGCTATACAGGAGGAAAATATACTGATGGGAGAAACTTGCTGCAATAAACAATGAACCAAGAAAGAAAGAGGAGATGAGAAAGAAGCAAACGCACATAGAGACATCTGATGGTGGAAAGAGGCAGATCGGATACCTGCCAGGTTTCTGACTTAGCCATTCAGGTACAGGAATTCTTTGTCCTAAACACAAAATACAAAATAAAAAGTAGGATTGAGGAAAAGCTAGCAGGGTTTCTCCTTACAGACAGTGAGTAAGGGCGTATATCATCAAAACAGAAATTTCTCTTTAGCTTTCAATTTTAGGTATGACCCTTAAAAGTAAGTTTTAAGGAAAAAGAGAGGTGGGGTAGAAGCTGAGAATTCATTGACAATATAGTTATAATAGTAGTGATCAGGTTAAATGCATACAGTATAAACTGAAGAAGCTACAATATGCCCTAGAGAACTCAAGTATTTAAGAACAAGAAGTGGAATTAGCAAGGATGTTGAGAAAGAATGGGTGGGAAAAATACAACAGACTGTGGTACCAAGAGTAGAAAAAGCAGAGAATTTTTTTTAAAGGAGTAAGTGGTCATTAGTGTCAATGTTGCTGGAAGATCCCAATATGAAAACAGCAAATGGGAAGTTTCTGACAACAAAATACTAAGGGCTGACTGACAAGAAAATGTGATGAAGATAAGACATAGATCTGAGTAAAAATACTAACAAGCAAGAGGACAAGATAGAGGGAAAGACTTCAGCTTCATTATCCAGGAAGTTTGTGTGACAGAAAGGTCAGAGCAAATGGACATTGTATTAAGAGGATGAAGGGAACATACAATACATCAAGTCACAACATTAAATCTGATACATATTGTTCTTGCCCTTTAGGAATTGTGAATTCAGTAGGAACCAGAGCTTAAACCCACAAAGAAAAGCCAGGCAAAGGAACACCCAAGTAAAGAAGAGTTAGCTGTTATTCAAGCTTTTAGCTTAACTTTCCAAAGGACATAGAGCCTTCTATGGTCTCCAAATATGAAAAGAGCTTAGATATTAATGGGGGAAGAATGGAGACAGAAGCAACAAGTGTAACACCATTTGAGGCAGGGAGAGGCAGATTTGAAAAGAAATTAGAAGTCATCTACTCCATCATTTGTTTGGTTTTTCCTTTGAGGGCTTCTTGGGAAACCTAGAGTTCCCAGACACTGACCACAAATGAGATTCTCTATGATGAGATGGTAACCATCCATCCTTTTCTAAATTAGCGTGTGGTAAATGATTGTCAGCTGTTTTTGTCCATGGCACCCATTTATTCTATGCTGTTAAGATCTGATGACATCTGAATATTGGAGTCAGAGGCTGAAAAAGCATATTTGTTCTATAACTCTTTTTAGAACAAGTTTCTAATTCCTGCTGTCTATAGCAGACACCTTTTGTTCATATAGAAAACCCCTTTTAATTTTTACATTTATTCATTGTAATTTTGGTAAATTAATTGGGAGATTCTTTGAAGACAAATGATGATAGCATTACATAAATTGAGACTTTCTCTGTCTTCATACAAATAAATACTCTTAAGTGCCTACAGTCTTTCTTTGCTTTGAAAGTAGCATGCCAACAGAATTTACCTTATTGAGATGATGCCAGTTACAGTAAACTTCCATTGTCATGCTAGTCTACAACACAGAAATATCTTGCAGGAAGGTTCATCACATCTGGGTTCATTATAATTTTGGCACAAATCAGGAGTCTGATAGAGATGATTGTTTAGTTCTATGCAGTGGTAGACATGTGTGTGCTTCTATTTTTTAAAAAAAAAAATGAAAAAGTCTTTCTTTTTCTATGTATCCTCCTGCCTTCCTTTCCCTCCTCCCAATCCTTTCCAGTCCTCACTCAGCCTCCACAAAAATGGCAAGGAGTCCCAAGGCAGGTCAACTCAGCCTGGCTCATCAACTCCAGGAAGATCTGTGTGTGCCTCTTTAAGATAAACTTCTCAATTGACAATAAGATCCTACAAAGTTTTTCTTACATGGCTTTCAGTGATAAAAATGTCAAACTGAAAATACACACACACACACACACACACACACACACACACACACACAAACAGACATACACTGTTTTAAGGTTATATAAATAACCTTAAAATTGTCCAATTATAATAGTCTAATATAATGAAACATCACACCAGGTCAGTGGACATAGACAGCAATTAAGTTTAGTACTCCATACAAGAAAAATAATTGTTGTGATATTGGGTCTGTAAAGTTTTGGGGTTTTGTTTGTCTGTCTGTTTTTTAATCCTAACTGCAATGACAGATTCATAGTCTTTAGAGTTCTGAAATCTTATTTTGTTTGGTTTTTATCTTGTTTCCTCAGTGTTTGGTATCAAACTCAGGACCTTGCACAACCAGACAGTCTTCTACTTCTGAGCTGTGCTCTCTGCCCCTGTACCTCTACATGACTCTTCCTATTTTCCCCATTCTTCAATGTTAGGCCACCCTAGTGAACAGCTGTCAGTGGCTCCCTCTTCATATCCATAGCAACCTGCTTCCCTTAATTGTCTGCAAACCAAGAAAAAATGATTAGGGGGATTTTAGCTGATATTTTTTAAGAAAAAAAATGTCTATGAGCAAAGCCTTTGAAAAATATTTGTGATATTTAAGACATTTAAGTAGCATTGTTCCTCCCTTAAATCCACGTTGAGCACTTGGGTGGGGGTTCTTATATTTAATGAGGCAATCTAAATCAGAGAAGGAACTAACTAATAGTTTGGGATATGATATGTTTAGATTATCATATTTACTAAATCTTACTTGGGATTTTCTAGATTATTTTAAGTGTATGTATGTGTGTGTATTTAGGCATATCCTTGGTCCATTTTCAGCATATATATTTGTCAGACTTCTCAAAGTAGACTTGTCACTCATCTCTGACACTATCTCAATGATATTTTCCATGTACTCACCTAAGATTAAAACATAGCTATCTTTGATTATATTCTTACATCCTCTCAACAGACTGAACCATAAACCTTTGGTGTTCTGTGTCTAAAATACTTTCAAAGATTCAGCTTACAAAAGAAAACCCTCCACTTATTACTTGGAGCAGGAACTTGTCACTTCTCCTGTGTAGGTTGTAAACAATTACATCTGACCACATTTGATTTGGAGCCTCTCACCTTACTGCCATGGGTTGAGTTTGACATGATGTTTCCAAGTAAAGGAATATGTTCTCTCCTAAGCAAGAGAGATCAAGTTGGATCAATAGGAAAGTGACTTGAATGTTGAGGTTTCAGGATAGTTATTAACATTGTTTTCTTAAGGAGCATGCTTGAAGAGTCCACCAAAAGTTTCCAGTGTTCCAGGTCACTTTTTAAAATTCATGTTCTTCTGTCTTACCAGATTCCAAACCTGTATTTCCAATAAATTATGCATGAACTTTGTGTGTGTGTGTGTGTGTGTGTTTGTGTGTGTGTACACTAACTCTTCCATTTGTTTTTTGTCATGTGAAACATCAGAATTTAACTAATTTCCATACTTTAATCATCATATGGGCATGTTCTAGAATTCCTAGATTCTAGAGCTATAAGAAGTAGAAACATTTCTATAGACAACCAAACATCTCCATTCTCCATCCATTTGTCAATTCTGTTTCCTTCATGGAAAGTTCTGGTTCATTATCCAGCCCTAGTTCAACATGGAGGTATTAGTATTTAAAACTCTACCTGAGTCCTAAGACAGAAATATAAACCATTATCACTATTCGCTGGAATCATCTTTTTAACCACATGGTATCATGACTAGTGATTCACATGTACGACTCTTCCAGGAAATGCTGAGGTCTTCAAGGACATGCTGGTAAAGTTCAACAAATCTAAGTATTTGTCAAATTGAATAAACTGACTCACCTCTAGACAGAAAAAGATTCTCTTCAAAGGACGCATTTTACCTTTGCTTTCTATATTTCAAATTTCCAATCCTGCATTTTTTTTGAAAATTGTATCTCCATTAACATTTTATAGAGCTAAGATTTAATAAGTGTTGAGAAGTAGAACGCAAAAATAGTTGCCCCACTTCTTCCATGGTTCTCTGCCTCCTTGTTTTCCACTGACACATCACATTTCAATGCCATTTTTTCTTCCTTCCAAGCTCCCATGGCCTCTATCTTTGCAGTAATATGCAATGACCCATTATGCAATGAGCTACCTTGTATAACAGATAGGATTTCCCTCCTCTCCTGAGACCATCTGGAGGAAGAAAAAAAATCTGATCCTTTGTAAGACTGCTGATATGAATGAATGAAGGACAAGGATTCAAACCCTCAGGAAATTCTGTAAAAGGACATATATATAGTTTGACTACTGCTGGTAAATATCACTAGTGAATTGTTTAACAGAAAGAGAGAGACAGAGACAGACAGAGAGAGAGAGAGAGAGAGAGGATTATTCAAATTTCCTTCTTGCAATTATTCAAATAAATTAACATTAATGAGAGAAACAAAATGCTAATCAAAATTAAAGAATACAAGAACTGACTTTCTCATTGTATTGTTTAATGATGCCTACCCTATTCTACCTGCTGTCTTTCTTCACTCCCCAGAAAGTATTTCTTTGGCATTATTTGTACTTATTCTTTTTTATTGCTTTTTTATTATTATGAATAGTCATATTTTTTTATCTGTGTATACCCTTGTTCAAGCTCACTTCCCCTTCCCCCTCCTGCCTTTTAGAGTCACTATCTCTTCTCCACATCACCTGACCCACTCTTGATGTTAGAGTGAGGAAAGCCTATCTGCCAGGAGTGGATGCTGAACTAAGACACATTGGGACCTTGGGACCTCCTGCTCTGTATTTGTACTTATTCTTAAAGTGAAAACAAAATGATCTTTTTCACTTGATTTCTTAGCTACTTCAGTTTAGTTTTCCTTTTGTCTGTACAGTCAGTTTCAAATTCCTGTCTTAGCGTACAAGGAAACCCCTGATCCTTTGCAATACCAGGCTACCTTACCTGCTTTCTCTCAAATCCTAATCTAAGCTCAATACTGTGAGCTTTTCCAAGTTGTCCAAATTATCTTTGGTTTTCATACTTTCAAGTCCATTGACCCCTTGACACAAAAGTCTGTTTCTTTTGTATACCAGAATATCTTCTTTTTTCTTAATAACTCATTTTAAAGACATGGACTTTTCTTCCCCTGAGCCACCGTAGAGCTGGAGACAAACTATCAGGTTATATGTTATTCATCTCTGGATCCTACTAGACTCTGAACTCCATGAAAGTGAAGAAAATATACCAATTAAAGTTGCCAATATGCAGTAGACATACCAGTAGGTATTAGATGAATTAATGAGTATGCCTTTCTAAAAGTAAAACCATAAAACATAGAAAAGTAAAAGTCTGAAAGCCTTTGTTTCCTATTCAGAATGTCAAGAGAAAGGCAAAACACAACCAGGCCCCAGGCAGGTTCCCCGACAGGTACAGATCTGCAATCTCAACATTGAATGTTCAAAGTCTAGAGAGAAACAGCCTCTAAGTAGTACACATCATGAAACACAAATGGAGCTAAATTGCATATTCAGATCATTTTTCTATGAGAAAACTGAGTTCCATCCCTGAAGCACTCAATAACACATACATAAATGTTCCCACAGAGTCAAAGAAAACTTCATTCTTTACTATGCCAATTGGAAAGTATGGTGTGTAGAAATCAGCACTACAGAAGCCACAGGAAGTTTCTCTATGCACACACAGGGTATGGAAACAGCTAATCTCTAATGCCATTCTGGACAGCAGAACAAATGACTGAGGATAAACAACCTCATCTTTGACTGGTTATGTTTAGGACAAGAAGAAAAATGAGGTCAATGATTTCACTCAAAAAGCTATTCTAAGTTAAGCCTTTCTGAGATGAACATAGATAGAAAATGTTGCTTTGTTTTGTTGTGTTTTCAGCCCTGGTTCCAACTACTTTAAAGGGATTTTCTCTTTAAATGGTACAATTGGTTTAAGGGATTGTTCAACCTACGCAATTTCGCAACTCTTAAAATGGATCATGAGAATAAATTTGTTGGAGTTTAGTTTTCCAAGTTGAATTTTACCTGGTTGTTCTGGTACTAACAAAATTTCACAAGCTAGCCTTCAATTCATGGCAAGTCTCCTACTGTGGCTTCCCAGGTACTATGATTACAGGTATGAGCCATCATAACCAGTTTTTGAGTAACTTGATTCTAAAGCAAAAGCACCTTAGCAACAATGACAAAATAATAAATGAGGAATTTCTCCCCTCATTTATTGTATTGGCCTTTCATGATGAACTGTGGAAAGTCCACAAGTTTTTTAAAAGCACCAGTTTGGTAATTTGTCTTTGTGTGTGTGTGTTGAGTGTGTGTGTGTGTGTGTGTAAAAAAGTAAGAGATTTAATTCTACTACTGTAAATTCCACCTTTATATATAAAACCAGTAGAATAATTTCAACTTCATAGAGGTCTTTTACAATTGAATCTATTTTAAGTACATAGAAATAAAAGTGATAGTTGTAACTTTATATAAAAGAAAAAATGGCCATTGATCCATTTCTGTAATAGGTACAAAATGAAATCAAATAAGGAGTGGAAGAGGAGACTTGACATAAATAAATAATCTAATGCATGAATCTGCCCTGATGTTAGTTACATTAGTAAGGCCAATGGGCATACTTCCTGAAAACACTCCTAGAGAACAGGACAGAAGGAATTTCCCTGGGTGTATTTATGAAAGTCACCCATCTGCTTCATGGGATTTGTGCTCAGGTGTGATGGCCTACTTCTCCTAGTGCATGGTGAGATCCTGCCAGTTGTGGAAAGCCCTGAGTGATATTCCCAACAACACCACTCTGTAACTCCAGCATAATTGGCATACATATTCACAAAAACTGTCACCTGAAACTGACAACCAGGTGAATACAAATTCATAACATGCCAGCAACCCACCTCACTTCAGATTATGTTTTAATGATTGGTCATGACACTTGCCAATCTCTTAACAGCTAAGCAGCAATGCTTAGACTGTACGGGAGTTCAGTCAATGATTTCCTAAGTGCCTGGGAAGGGTAAAGTGTGACAGGTCTGGTGAAAGCCTTGTGCCTTGAGTAGTAAGTACCATTGTCACTGTCTTCTTGTGTGCTTAAAAATATGCCCTATATATATTTACATATATGTGCATATATATGCTATATCATAAGTTTGCCATATATAAAGAAATAAAAGAAGAGAAATAAAAGTGGGTATATGTTTTTTTAACAATTTAGACTCTGTAAACAATTCATAAAACAATTATAATGTTTGATCTTATATCATAAATTTGTTTTCAAAGTTGCAAAATTTTGGCCCCAGAAAGTTTCTATCACATTACTTTCTTTAGAGAAAATTGAACATCGGGGTTATTTGGATAATTCTAACCTCTCACATGCATTTATGCCATTGATCCTGACTATTTTTATATTGTCTGCCTTCATACTTTTATTAATAGAGCTTAGACAGTGTTTGGTGTAGAATATTTAGCATTATTTAGGTACCCAGTATCAAAGTACATTTCTCATTCTAGAGGTTCTGTTGTATTTATAATTTATTTTAAAAATATTTCATGACATGCTTATATCTTACCAAGGTGAAACATGAACATTATGTAACAATTTAGTGCAGAAAATATATCTAGTCCACAGTTTACCTCATGCCAGGATGAACTTCTTTCTCCCATGTCTTGGTAACACTGTTATGTCTTGATAAATTGAAGACCTTTACAGACATAGCACAACAATGAAATGTTAACTAATTTATCACTGATTAATTAATTAATGTTATTAATAATTACATAAATTAAATCACCTTAGAAAGGATTGAATTAATTTCTATATACATATAACAATATGAATGGAATAAACATTTAATGGTTGCTTGATGAAGCAAGAATTATTACCACAAGCTAAATCAACCTTCTTGCTTGCTTAACTAATATAACAAGTTGATCTTTTCAATCAAGAAATTATATGTAGTAAGTCAAATTTTTTTAGCCAAGACATTTGCATGTTGGAGAAGAAAACAAGAAGTAGCACAATGCTGAAAATGAAATGGATGTCTATGTGACAATGTAGAGGACTAAACGGGTATTTCCGATTTCCAATCTCTCTGAATGGCCACTTTGTACCTAAATACCTTTTCAAAGAAAAAATATTCTTTGTTTTAAATCATTAAAGAGGTGATATCTCATTAGGCATGTGCCTTCCTAACAAGCATAAAGTGGATCTGAGATCAGCTGCTAGAACCCACAAAAGATGCTGGCATGCATTTTAATTCTACTTCTGTGGAGGCAAAGGTAGATACCTAAACTTCTGGCTAGTCATCTAGCTTACTTGTTGAGCTTCAGGTAAATGGGTAACACTGCCTCTAAAACTGTGGTAGATAGCCACTGAGGAATGACACCATTGGTTGTCCTTTGGCCAGCACATGTACTTTTATTCACATATGCATCTGCACACATAAAAACATGTGTGTATACCCTTCCCTCCCTCCACACACACCAAGAACACAAAGTAAAGTACTGAAGCCACTTGAAGAAGCAGTATTGAAAGAAATAGGTACTCTTTCTCATGATGTATTTCATTTACAATCTCTATGACTTCAAGCTTGTACTTACAATCAGATGTCAATATGCTCTAGAAAAGAAAGAACAAAATTAAACCAAGAGATAAAGCAGATGCCTCAAGATTATTTCCATACTTGACTAATCAATGTTGGTTAAACAAAGAATCTAGAACTGTATGCCAAAGGAGGTAGCATACACTCCTGCTCAGTCTCAATGACTTTGCCAATGGCTCTGATTTAAGTGTGCTAACAAAAGTAACCACCTAAGGACAGAATTACTGATGAGAACATTGAAATTTGAACCTAACAATGGCCCATGTTAAATGAATTTTTAAAGTCTTATATTGGTGGTTTAATGCAGAAGAAATAATTGAAAAACATAAGGAATTCAAATACTGTAATGAATTTTTTTCTGTATTACTCATACACAAAACTCCAACATGTTTTACAAGAGACATTAAAAAAGAACCCTGTTATTAACAAGACTGCACTAATGAGAAGCATACCAGTATGGTTAAAAGCAATTTTGCAGCTGTTTTCTATAAACCAAAGATGTTATTGCAAGACATGTCAGTAGAAATGGTCTTCTTAACTTCAAGATCTTGGAGATGGTAAATGTTAAGAGACTTTTAAAAATTAGTGGTAGTTATATGGACACCACTATAGATATAGAGTTAAAAAAATTCACATGAAGAATTTATATCTTCTAGCATCATTGCCAGCACGAATTGATTGGGAGTCTCTAACTGAAGTAGAAATAGATTCTACTTGACTGTCATAACCAAAATAATTTTAAGCCCATTGATTAGAGGATAGACTTGAAACATGTTAAGACAGTAATATGCATTGTTCAATTACCAGTTTCCTCTTCAAAAACCATAGAATAAAGAAGAGATAAAATCACAATAATGTATCAAAGTGTTAGTCCTCTTCCTGTTTCTCTCAAGAGACTTATGACAATTAAAATATAAATTAAGATATTAAAAAGAAAACTGCAAAATATTGAGGAGTTATTAACAATGGATCAGCATTAACATCAATACAATATTTGGGTCTCTGTATCCCATGCAGTGCTCACATAGAGTAGAAAATAATAAGGTTGGGTAAGGATATTAATTGAATTTTCACAGAAAGTCTTTTCTGTCATAAAGAAAGAAATCCCCCAAACTATTTTGTTATTGGCCAAAATTTTGTTTGTACAATTACAACTGATTTCTAATATTATAATTCTCAGTGTCTCTCTCTCTCCCTCTCAAATCTATGTAGTTAGAAATGCTTCCTACTTGAGAATAACCAACCATATGATGTTCCTCAAAAAACTTAAAACTATTTTCTATCTCACTCAGAAAAGATAATTGAATATCATAGTCATTGCAGTGCTTTACGTAATAGCTGATGTGTGGAAGCAACCTAAGTGCCTACTAAGAGAACTGATATAGAAAATTTGGCATATATTTACAATGGAGTACTATTCAATCAAAAGGAAAAAAATCAAATCTACAGGAAGATAGATGAAACTGAGAACATTATGGTTGATAAATTCCAGATTCAGAAAGATATGTATTACATGTTTTCTGTTATATGCAGAAATTAAAAATAATAATAATTATAGACAGAAACCACTGTACTTAAAATAGCTACAAAGAACTAGGAAAGAGCAACAAAGAGAAGAAAATACATACACCAAAAGCACTTGAAATATGTATGTATATATGCATAAAATAATCACAATGAATCATCTTACTTTTAATACATGCCAATACAATAAATAAATAAACAAATAGATAAATAATAAAAGGTGAAAAGGCTCAATACAAACATGCACATCTTCCTATGAAGGAATACTACAGACTACTTCCACCATCAAGTATGTAGAGTGGAGGATTGAACATATTCTTATCTGATGGTAAAGGTGGTACTTAAAGAATGATATTGATTAATCAAAAATTAGCCAGCTGTTGATGCCATTTGAAGTTGCTTTCCTAAGCATGAATTCTTTATTGCAATTTCTTTTCCTTTGTGTAAGGGACTGCTGGAGTCTATAAAGAATTTAATGCCTGAGTAGGAAAAAGAATAAGTTGCTACACAATGTTGTGGCAGTTGTTGTGAGTGTATTACCATGGCTCTGCATAGGTATAAAATACAGAAGTTAAAAGAAAAGAATATCTCATTCGCTCTGGTAAAAAGAGGCATGATATAAAGATCCACCCGGTGTTGTGGACCATGAACAGTGGTGTGACCACATAGAATACATTTTCTAAGGCTGAGTTTAAGGAACTCATAATAAGATGATTAGAAAAAAAAAAGAGCTATATACAGAGAAAAACCTTTTAGAACATGCTGCTCTGAGAAAAGGTACTAAGCCACTTGACTAATCATGGGTTAGTTTAAGAGTTAAGAGTTAGCTAGTAATAAGTCTGATTCATAGGCTGAACAGCATGAAATTAGTATAAGACTTTGTGTGATTATTTAGGACCAAGCAGCAACAGGACTGCAGGGCTGAATCTTGTGCCAGACAGGCCAGAAATTTCTTACTACAAATGCTGTTCCAAGGTAGGGGCACCAACATAAAGCCTGAGAAAGCTTTAGATAGGTTCTAGATCAGAGAAGTATCACAAACCCAGAAAGATAAGCAGAGAATGTACTCACTCAATAGTAGACTTTAAACAAAAAGCAAAGCAAACCTAAGCTTCAAACCACAACCACTGTACAGATTGGGATCTGAAGTACGTTGGACCGGCACCTTGGAGCTCATTCCCTCCAGAGGAACACCTGACCCAGTCTTGATATTGTAATGTGAAAATCAAACTTTCCCAGAGTGGATGCTGAGCTAAGCCACATTGGGACATCCTGCCCTTTCTGGGGAGGAGATGAGGAGTTGCGCAGAAGAGAGTGTGACCAGGAGTGGTTAGGAGGGGGAAGGGAGCTTAAACAAGGAGATACATGGATTAAAAGAAAGGGACTTTATTCAAAAATAAAAATAAAAAAAATATTTTGAGTTGTGTCTCTCCAGTGGTCCATAGTACAGAGACACCCTGGCATCACATGTAGGCCTGAGTTACAAATGATCAGGCTTTTGGAGTGCAGCTTAAGATGCAACAAGGCCAGTTCCTGAAGTCTCACAGAAGACTTGGTACAAGTACAAGCTGATTTTTGACAGATTTAAGTTACTGGTCTTACAGGCAAAAAGGGAACACAGTCAAAGAAGACTTCTTAGTAGCAGCATTTTTGGTGGGGGGAGGTCTCTATTTGCTGGAGGCAAGCAAAGGTGTGGCTTTTTAAAGCGAGGCTTTCTGACTCAAGCTTAGTGACAAAAACCCATACAAATATCTTAAAGAGGTCCTTCTACCCTTGATAAGCCATGCTTATGATTCTTATCCTCTGTATAGTTATTGTTAACTCTTCCGCATTTTAAATTTTTTTACTGTTTTTTTGATAAATACAAAATAAAGAAAAAAAAAAAAAAAAGGTCCTTCTACCAAATGCATATGGAGTCCATGAGCAGTGAGTGGCAGTGCTCTAGTTGGTGGCAATGTGGACCCAAAAATTTCCCAAAGTGATAATTGTGGCTCCTGACAATACACCTGCTGAAAAGCTAAACTCTCTATGACACTAGACTAGGAGCTGGAGGGAGCTAGTCCTTTAATCCTAATAGCACCTTAACATATTAAAGGTGTGATTAGAAACAAAAAGATAAGAAAAGAGATATACAGTAAAAACAGATTAAAAAGAAAACCTCTAAATGATTTACAGTATGTTTAATAATATATATATATAGGTCTGAGAGAGAGAAAAAATGATAAAGTTCTTAAAAAAGAAATAGAGTAAAAAATGATAATAAGCCATATAAAAATGAAAATTACAAAGAATATCTGAATATTGTATGTTATTGTTTTGTCTTTAAGTTTTTTGACTGCAAAGGAAGTAGTAAGAGATGCTAAAAGACATCTAATTATAAATGCTGCTGGATTAATCCAACTGACATATTTTATAATGAGTTGACTTTAACATTAAAATCAAAAGACATGGTATTTTAGAGAAAAGGTTTTCTTTTAATTTTCACAGAAAATGAGAGGTTGTAGATTCATTTTCAGTTAAAGAAAATAAAGCTTGATCAAGGAAGACACCCTAAAAATTCTCTGATGGGAAGAGATGGACACATCAGCTTCAAGACTACCAACTAAGATGATTCAGATTAAGGACCTTCATAAGATAATTAGCACCCCTAAACAACAGGAAGCAGTAATGGAAAGGTATGCTCAAATTCCAAAAATATCGTTTATAAATGTTTCCTTTTATTACAAATGGGTTAATGGACATAGCCAATCTTTTTCTAGAGAAAAAGGGAGAATATGACACAGAAGTGATAGAAAGATAATTAAAACTCCAAAAAATCAATTAATCTCAAAATAATTTACATTGGTATGGATTTTGGTTTATTGATGCAAATTTAAGTTTAATTTTCTTATGCTGCATATATATTTTTACTATTGTTTAAAATATTATGTTTGGTGAACTGCATCGTCAGAGAAGGACTGAGGTCTTTCAAATTTAGACTACCATGTAGAGCAGAGTAAAAGGTGAGCAAATTCCGTACCTGGATCACCCATGCAGAGAGTCCCTCCCTGGGACTTTGATCAGTCCCTATGGTGTGATCACAGAATCTCCCTAGCAGACATAGCTAGGCTTTAAACTCTGAGGGGCTCCCACAGTGACCCCTAAAAGAAGGGACCTTGCATGGCCAGGCCCCACTTCCAGGGCAAACTGTGCCATCAGAGAAGAACTGAGGTTTAAATATTCAGATCCTTGTCCAGAGCAGAATCAGAAATTGAGCAGAAACCTTGCTAAAAGGGAACAGGAGACACACAAGCCCACTTGTCACAACTGACTAGGAGCTGACTAATCATGAACTACTGAAGACATGGGCAGATGTCAGTACAAAAGTACATATAACAAAATAAAGAACAAGACGACACCAGAAGAAACTGGTGGTTCTACAACTACAAGACCTGAACAGAGCAATGAAGAGGAAACAGAAGAAAACAACACCAAAAACAGCTTAATGAAGATTATTGAAGCCTTCAAAGAGAATATAAAAATTTCCTTAAAGAAATAGAAGAAAATACAAACAAAAAATTGAAAGAGATTTAAAAATCCTTGAAAGAAAACCAAGAAAAGGTAAACCAAAAAAATGAAAGAAACATTCCAAGAACTAAAAAACTGAAATAAAAGCAATAAAAAGGGCACAAAATGAGACAAAGATGAAAATAGAAAATCTGAACAGAAGAGATGGAACTACAAATACAATCATAACCAATAGAATCCAAGAGATGGAACAGAATCTCTGGATTAGAAGACTCAGAAGCAGAAATAGATATGTAAGTCAAAGAAAACACTAAAACCAAAAAAGCAATAACCCAAAATGCATAAGAAATTTGGGACACCATAAAAAGACCTAACCTGAAAATAATAGGAATAGAAGAAGGAGAAGAATACCAGCTCAAAGGCACAGACAATGTATTCAATAAAATCATAGAATAAAACTTTCCCAACTTAAGAAAGAAATGTCTATAAAGATATAGAACACCAAATAAATATGATCCCCCCAAAGAAGTCCAATTCCCATATAATTATCAAGCCACAAAACATACAGAACAAAGAAAAAAATTTAAGAGCTGTAAAAGAAAAGGGCCAACTTACCTATAAAGGCAGACCCATCAGAATAAAACCTGACTATTCAATGGAAATGAGAAAAGCAAGAAGGTCTTGGTCAGAAGTTATACAGACATTAAAAGAGCAAGGCTGCCAACTTAGACTACTATACCCAGCAAAACTATCAATCACCATAGATAGAGTAAAAAGATATTCCATGAAAAAATCAGACAGAAATAATACCTATCTAACAATCCGGCTCTCCAGAAAGCATTAGAGGGAAAATTCCAACCTAAGGATCCCAGATACATCCATGAAACATCAAACTATCAATAATCTCCCAGAAGAAAAACCCAGAGAAAGAAAATATATAAAAGCTACCACCAAAACTAACAGGAAATATCCATCAGTGGTCACTAACATCCCTTAATATCAATGGACTCGATTCACTTATAAAAGACAAACCTTCACAAGATGAATACAAAAACAGAAGCCTTCCTTCTGCTGTATACAAGAAATACACCTCAACCACAAAGACACACGCAGGCTCAGACTAAAAGTTTGGGAAATGATTTTCCAATCAAATGGCCCTAAACAGCAAGCCAGTGTTGCCATCTTAATATGTAACCAAGTAGACTTTAAGCTAAAATTAATAAAAAGAGACCAGGATGGACATTGCTTATTCATCTCAGGAAAATTTGATCAAGAGCAGATTTCAATCCTGAATATTTATGCCCCAAATATAAGGGCACCTATCTATGTAAAAGAAACACTACTAAAGCTCAAATCCCACATCAATTCTCATACCCTAATAGTGGGAGACTTCAATACCCCACTTTCACCCTTGAATAGGTCAACCAGACAGAAACTCAACAGAGAAATAAGAAGTCTAACAGAGGTTATGATGCAAATGGATTTAATAGATATTTACAGAAGCTTCCACCCAAATGCAAATGAATATACATATTTCTCAGCACCACATGAAACTTTTGAAGAACTTGATCATATAATTGGTCATAAAACAAATATCAATAGATACAAAAAATGGAAATTAATCCCTTGTAACATACCGGACCACCAGGGCCTAAAGTTAAAGTTTAACAATATCAAAAACCACCGAAAGACTATCAACTCATGGATACTAAACATCACTCAACTGAACCACCTGTGGGTCAAGAAAGAAGTTAAGAAAGAAATCAAAGACTTTGTAGAATTAAAAGAAAATGAATCCACAACGTACTCAAACCTGTGGAACAAAATTAAAGCAGTCTTAAGAGAAAAACTCATATCACTACATACCTACATGAAAAACCTAGAGAAATCTCACACTAGAGAGCTAACAGCACAGCTGAAAGTCAAAGAACAATTAAAAGCAAACTCACCTAGAAGGAGTAGATGGTAGGAAAAAATCAAACTGAGCTGAAATCAATAAAATTGAAACAAAAAGAACAATACAAACAATGAATGAATCAAAGAGTTGGTTCTTTGAGAAAGTCAAAAACAAGGATAAACCCTTATCCAAACTAACCAAAAAGCAGAGAGTGAGGTTCCAAATCTTCAAAATTAGAAATGAGAAAGAGGCCATAATAATAGACCCCCAGGAAATCCAGAGAATTATCATTTTATAATTGAAGATCTCTATTCCACAAAAATGGAAAACCTAGAAGAAATGGACAGCTTTCTGGACAGGTACCATTTAGCAAAATTAAATGAAGACCAGATTAATTATATAAACAGGCATACAACCCTAAAGAAAATTGAAGCTGCCATTAAACGCCTCCCAAGTAAAAAAAAAAAAAAAAAGCCCAGGTCCAGATGGTTTCAGTACAGAATTCTACTAGACATTCAAAGAAGAATTACTACTATTACTACTCAAACTATTTCACACAGAAGAAACTGAAGGAATATTGCCAAATTCCTTTTATGATGCCACAATTTCCCTAATACCCAAGCCAATAAAAAACAAAACAAAGGAGAATTTCAGACCAATAACTCTCATGAATATTGATGCTAAAATTCTCAACAAAATTTTAGCAAACCATATACAACAATATATAAAAAACATCATCCACCATGATCAGTTAGGCTTGATCTCAGAAGTGCAGAATGGTTCAACATAGGAAAAACCATAAATGTCATCTATCATATAAACAAACTGAAGGAAAAAAAACACATAATCATATCCTTAGATGCTGAAAAAGCCTTTGACAATATACAGGCAAATGGATGGATTTGGAGAATATCCTCCTGAGCGAGGTATCACAAACCCAGAAAGAAAGCAAGTGATGTACTTATTCATTAGAGAACTCTAAACAAAAAAGCAAAAAGCAATGCTTGTCCAAGCTTCAAACCACAAACACTGAACAGCTTGGCATCTGAAACACCTTGGATCCCACTCCCTCCAGAGGAACATCTGACCCAGTCTTGATGTTGGGTTGAAGAAACAGGATCTGCCAGTATTGCATGCTGAACTAAGCCACATTGGTACCTTGGGACCTCCTGATCTTCATGGGGAGGAGATAAAGAGATATGGAGAAGAGAGAGTGACTTGAAGGGGAAGGAGGTGGGAGGGAACTTGAACAAGAATATACATGGATAAAAAAATATGACTTCATAATTTAAAAAAAAGAAAACTGTATTGTTCCTTGACAAAAAAAAGTATTATGTTAATGTAACTTATTTAAAATTGTAGTGTATGATAAAGAAATACAGGCTAAAAGTAATGTATGAAAATCAAACTTATAGTCATGCTAGATTTTTTTAGATAAACAAAGATATATTTCAATTTGATAGGTAATCTTCAAACACTTCAAAGACCTACATAATATGACATTAGAAAATTGAGAATCAATCTCCCCAAGGACCCAGCAATACCACTTCTGGGTGTATACCCTAAAGATCCTCAGTGGCACTCCAAAGGCATTAGCTCAACTATGTTCATAGTAGCATTATTCATAATAGCAAGAACCTGGAAACAACCTAGATGCCCCTCAACTGAAGAATGGATTAACAAGCTGTGGTACATCTACACAATGGAGTACTACTCAGCAGTAAGAAAAAATGATATCCTAAAGTTTGCAGGCAAATGGATGGATTTGCAGAGTATCCTTCTGAATGAGGTATCACAAACCCACAAAGATAAGTGGATTTTAAGAAAAAACATTCTTTTTTTTTCATTGAAGCATGATGAGTGAATAAAGTGATTTAAAACACATGCATACAGAAAACAACACAAAACAAAACTCCTGGTTTGTTTGTAGAAGGATTGCTTAGCAGAAATTTGTGTTCTCCATAGTGCATCAGTGGGCATTAGCTGTGACCTCCTGTCCTTTATCTGTAGCTGAACCTAACCTGGCTTGAGAAGCTTTATATTTTATTTTTTATATTTCATGTATTTTAGAGAAAAGAGATGTTTTATTACTATATGGGGTTTTTGGTTATCTATTGTGAATGTTTTGCTTTTTATATAATGTTTGATATTGATTTTCAAAATACATTAAAAAAAGAAAATATGATGTATAACAGGAACAGTGAAACTCAAGGGCAAGAGAAGATTAGTTCATATATATAAAAAAATTTCTTTGATCACAAACAAGGTTGTATTAAATAGCAAACTAGTATACAAAGATTAAATAAGACCTCATTGTAATGCTTTGAATGAGAATGCCGCCCATAAATTTATATGTTTGAATGCTTAGTTCCCTGTTAATGAAACTATTTGGGAAGGATTAGGATGTGTATCCTTATTGCAGTGAGTATAGTTATGTTGGAGAAGGTGTGTAATTGGGATCAGGCTTTGAGGCTTAAAATGTCCATGCCAGTTGTACAATTATAGTTATAGTATCCATAACTAAACTTACATGAAGGTATGTTTATAAACAGATGGTAGATAGGGATATAAAGCCTTCCATATTTCAGAAAGGAAAATTCATGTGATCTTTATGTAACTAAGTGAGTACATCTCCTGCTTATCTTTCTGGGTTTGTGATACCTCGCTCAGAAGGATACTCTCCAAATCCATCCATTTGCCTGCAAATTTTATGATATCATTTTTTCTTACAGCTGAATAGTACTCGATTGTGTAGATGTACTACAGTTTGTTAATCTATTCCTCAGTTGAGGAGCATCTAGGTTGTTTCCAGGTTCTTGCTATTATGAATAATGCTGCTATGAACATAGTGCATCTTTAGGGTATACGCCCAGAAGTGCTATTGCTGGATCCTTGGGAAGATTGATTCCCAGTTTTCAGAAAAACCTCCATACGGCATTCCAGAGTGGCTGAATAAGCTTACACTCCCACAAGCAATGGAGGAGTGTTCCCCTTGCTGTGCACTCTCTCCAGCATAAGATGTCTGTCATCTGTGTTTTTGATCTTAGCCATTCTGACAGGTGTAAGGTGGTATCTCAAAGTTATTTTGATTTGCATTTCTCTGATGGCTAAACATTTTGAGCACTTTTTCAAGTGCTTTTCAGCCATTTGTAATTCTTCTGCTGAGAATTGCCTTTTTAGTTCTGAGCCAAATTTTTTTGATTGGGTTATTCAAGGTTTGGGGTTCTACTTTCTTCAGTTCTCTATATATTTTAGAGATCAGCCCTCTGTCACTTGTAGGATTGGTAAAAAAAAATCTTTTCCCATTCTGTAGGCTGCCATTTTGTCTTATTGACTGTGTCCTTGGCTTTACTGAAGTTTTTCAGTTTCAGGAGGTCCCACTTATTGATTGTTGTTCTTAATGTCTGTGCTACTGGTGTTATATTTAGGAAGTGGTCACTTGTGCCAATTCGTTTGAGTATATTTCCCACTTTCTTTTCTATCAAGTACAGAGTAGCTGAGTTTATGTTGAGGTCATTTATCCACTTGGATTTGAGGTTTGTGCAGGATGATAGGTTTAAATCTATTTGCATTTTTCACCATATTACCAACCGGCTATGCCAACACCTTTTGTTAAAAATACTATCTTTTTTTCCCAATGAGTATTTTGGGCCTCTTTTTTAAAGATCAGGTGTTCATAGGTTTTGAGGTTTACGTCAGGATCTTCAATTCCATTCAATTGATCTACAATTCTGTTTTTATGCCAGTACCAGGCTGTTTTTATTACTGTAACTCTATAGTATAACTTGAAGTTGGGGATGGTGATGCCTCCTAATGTTCCTTTGTTGAGCAAAATTGTTTTGACAATCCTGGTTTTCTTATTATTCCAAATAAAATTGAGCACTTCTCTCTTGAGGTCTGTAAAAAATTGTGTTGGGATTTTGATGGGCAGTGCATTGAATCTGTTGATTTCTTTTGATAAGATTGCTATTTTTCTATGTTGATCCTACCTATCCAGGAGCATGGGAGGTCTTTCCATTTTCTGATATCCTCTTCAATTTCTTTTTTCAGTGATTTAAAGTTCTTGTCAAATAGATCTGTTACTTCTTTTGTTATAGTTACTCCAAGGTATTTAATGTTATTTGCAGCTATTATGAAGGGTGATGTTTCCCTTATTTCTTTTCAGCCTGTTTGTCTTTAGTGTATAGGAAAGTTACTAATTTTTTTTTAGTTAATCTTGCATCCTGCTACTTTGCTGAAGGAGTTTATCAGCTGTAGAAGTTCTGTGGTAGAATTTTGTGGGTCACTTATGTATACAATCATGTTATCTGCAAATGAGAGTTTCACTTCTTCTTTTCCAATTTGTATCCCCTTAATCTTCTTTCATTCTCTTATTGCTATGGCTAAAACTCCAAGAACTATGTTGAATAGGTAAGGGGAGAGGAGACAGCCTTGTCTAGTTCCTGTTTTTTGTGGAATTGCTTTGAGTTTCTCTCCATTTAGCTTGATGTTTGCTGTCCACCTCTTCTTACTCACCTTTATTATACTTGGGAATTTTCCCTGTATTCCTTATCTCTCTGGGACTTTTATCATAAAGGAATGTTGGACTTTGTCAAAGACTTTTTCAGCATCTAAGGAGATGATCGTGTGGGTTTTTTTTTTTTTCCTACAATTTGTTTATATAATTGATGACATTTATAACTTTCTGTATGTTGAACCATTCCCAGATTTCTGGGATGAAGCCTATTTGATTGTAATGGACAACTTTTTCATATGTTGTTGTAATTGGTTTGCCAGAATCTTGTTGAGTATTTTTGCATCAATGTTCATGAGGGAGATTGATCTTTAATTCTCTTTCTTTGTTGCATCTTTTGAGTGGCTTGGGTATCAGGTATCAGGGTGATTGTGGTTTCATAAAATAAGTTTGGAAGTGTTCCTTTAGTTTCCGCTGTATGGAACAGTTTGTTCAGTATAGGTGCTGAGGAAGTCTTCTCTAAGCTCTGGTCCAGGGCAGGCCTGTTCCTGAGGTCAAATCTGGAACTGTGGCTCTGGCCCTGGGTTAAGGTCCCCCCAGGTGGGGGCAGGGGCTGGAAGCTGCTCACCTCCCCCTCCATGCTGAACCTTGGACCTTTGCTCTCTGAAGCCATCTAAATCTCACTATGTCCCAGACAACATGGGGTCAAGCTGTACACATGGTGTTTTCTAGAAAGTAATCAGTCTAGTAAAATCAATGAGTAGGCAGTTGTAGAGCAGTTATAATATCATTTGAAAAAACTCCGTTAGTGAGACTTGGGGCACTGTTCTAAAGAAAATAGGTAATGCCATTAGAACAATGACTGAAACATTTTTCTCTTGGGCCCAAAGCAGGTCTGAGACACATGAGTACAAAGTACATTTCTCATTATTCTTCTAAACATCTCAGGAGTCAAAGTATCATTATTCACAGGTGATAATATAGTATACATTAGCAACTCAAAAAATTCTACCAAGAAACTCCTACAGCTAACAAACACCTGTAGTGAAGTGGCTGTGTATAAAATTACCCACCCCCCCCAAATAAATCAGTAGCCCTCCTATATATAAATGAGCAGAAAAAGAAATCAAGGAAATGTACTAGCATGAATGAGACTCAGAGCCAAATATCATGGGAAGGCTGAAATACCAGAATGTAGGAAGCACCACAGTTGATTCTCACCAAACTGTCTTACAACTTTCTCAGCCTCACACCTGGTCTGTCCTGTTGCTCCTGTCAGTGTTTCTGCTTTGCCTGGTTTCTAGAGCTCTTATATGCCTATCTCATCCAGGTTAGGATTAAAGGCCTTGAACTCACAGAAACAGGAGAAGTTCTGTCTCTAGAGTTGTGGGATGAATGATGTTGATCACCACTCCCAGCTTTCCCTGTGCTGGAATTAAAGGTGTGTGTGATTGACTCAGCTGTTTATCCTTGTATTCATGGATCAAGGATTTTTTGACTGGTCTGCCTAGGATTTGACTGTGTGGTCTCTCTGATATCCCAGGATTTATTAAATATTTAACATTTATCCACAAGGAAACAATACCCATCACAACAGCCATAAAAATATAAAATATTACTCAGCTATTAAAAACAATGCCATTGTTAAATTGGCATGCAAATAGATGTAACTAGAAAAAAATCATTCTGAGATAACACAGATCCAGAAAGACAAACATGGTATGTAGTCACTTATAAGTGGATATCAGTTGCAAAGTAAAGAATAACCATGCTACAACCAAGAGCCTAATAGGCTAAGTAACGAGGAAGGCTCAAGGGTAGATGCTGAAATCTCCCTGGGAAGAAGAAATAGAAAAGAATCTATGGGATGTGAACATGAGGGATAAGGTGGGAAGGGATGAAGGGAGAGAGTACTGATAAAGACAAATGAAAGCTGTGGTAGGGACTCATTTTGGAGTGAGATAGAAACCTGGTGCAAGGCAAACCCTCAGGAATCTACATGATAACTCCACCTAAGTCTCCAAGCAATAGTCTCCTGACATGACTATCTCTTATAACCAGGCACATGAGGGAATTGGGACACCAACTGAGCCACATAACCTTCAAACTACAGTCTGCTCTGCCTATGGAATGTGCTGGGATAAAGATGGAATCAAGATTGTGGAAGTGGCCAACCAATGACTGCTGCAGCCTCATACTCATGGCTTAAGAGGGATTGGGAAGAGGTAAGGGAAAGGAAGCTAGGAGACATGGACAAAAAAGGACTTTATTTTATAAATAAAAAGTTCAAAAAAATATTTAAAAAAAAAATGAGCGCAACTTGACACTGCCTAGAATGACAGGACCCAGAGGCTGATGGCCTAGAGACATTGGAAAGAAGCAAACATGACTAGAGGGTGAAAAAAAAGGTTAATGTAATGATGCCTGATGAGATTCTGCTATTCTCAGAGGTTGTTGCCTAGCCCAATGGTAATCAGAGAAGCTTCATTCAGCAACTGATGGAAACTGATGCAAAGGCCCACGGTCAAACATTAGAGTGAACTCAAGGAATCCTGCTGAAGAGAGGGAAGAAAGAGTGTAGAAGCCAGAGGAGTAAAGGACATCATAAGAAAACCCACAGAATCAACTGGTGCTCATAGAGACTGAACAAATAACCAGGGAGCTGGCATGGGACTGACGTAGGCCCTCTGCATATGTATGACAGTTGTACAACTTGGTCCTCTTGTGGGACTGCTAACATTGGGAGCACGGGCTTCCTTTGATGCTTTTGCTGGAGTTTAGAGCCCTATGCCTGGTGTTAAGTTTGCTTGCCCTGTCTTTATACTGTGGGAGGTGCTTAGTCTTGCTGCAGCTTGATATGCCATGTTTTGTTACTATCTGGAAGGCCTGCCCTTTTCTAAATACAAACGGAGGAGGACAGGATTGGGGATCGAGGAAAGGGAGGGTGGGGAGGAATTAAGAGGAGAGAAGGGAGAGAAAATTGTGGTAGGAATATAAAATAACTTTAAAACGAAATAAATAAATATCTCACTTACAAAAAAATTGTTTTCTCTGTTTACATAACTTTAGCCTCTACCTGTTTAAGGTTTGTGTATCACAAAATGAAGTCATTCTACTGGGATTCCCTCAAATATTTTCACTCAGCTAGAAGCTGAGACTGTTAAATGGTCATTCCAGATGTTTCATTATGTTGATTAAACATTAATAGCCTCGTGGGTTTATAAGGTTTGCTGAAGTCATTGACCTACCTCTTCAACCACCTAATTAGCGAAAATGAGGGTTTGATGAGAGAAAAAAAAATCCCTTTTAATCTACGTCCTAATTTCAAAGCTGATATCTTAGAAACCATAAGCATCAAAGGTTTAAACTTTCAAGAATGAAAATGTCTTGCTCTGTCTCACAAGAGTCAACTGAGTTTTTGCATAAAGGAAAAAAAAGATAGAATGAGTGTGAGCAGTGGACAGTTGTCAGAAATCCTAAGTAACACTTATAATCTAAAGCAGAAACAAGAAATAGAAGTAAACTGTGTCTAATAGTTTTTATTATATATATTATTTATATATTAGATTTATGTATTATATGGGAATGAGTATTTTACCTGCATGTATGTATGTCTACCATGTATATGCAGTGCCCATGGAGATAAGAAGAAGACATCAGATCCTCTGAAATTGTGAGCCACCATGTGACTAGTTGGCTCAAATTCAGGTAAAGAACAGCAAATGCTCTTAACCACTGAACCATCTCTCTATCCCTGTATCTCTTTACTTACTATACAAAATGGTTACTATACAAATGTGTTATATATGATATGTAGTTTTAAGAGTAATTAACAGCTCAAAGCTCGGAACTAAAAAAGACATTTATCCTATCTCCTCTAAGACTCTGAGAATACTGTTGAAAGAAATAGGTAGAAAAAAATAAGGTGGAGGACTTTAAAACATGTCATCTTCTAGGCAAAATACAGTGACTAAAATCAAGATTGTTCAACCACTGCAATGGGCTTGCTTAAGAATAGGCTGAAATAGTCATCCTGCAAAGAATAATATAGGGTAAAAGAAGACTCAAAGGGCAAGCAATCCCTGTAAACTATCTAATATTGATAGATTTGAGGAGGAAGGAACTGTGCATCCCCTTCTGTTCTGTGCCTACTGGTGGCTCTACCAGGTACCAATAAGTGTCCCCAATTCAGTGGTCACACACACAACCCTGGTTAAAACAAATGGCTTACAAAGCAAAATGAAAAGTCATACATGAAGAAGAGACTAGTTTGGAGAGGGAGATAATGAGGTTGGGAAGGAGATATTTCCCCAGCAGAAAGGATGCTGGGGAAAGAGTAATTAAAATGTATTATGTGAGTATGAATTTGTCAAAGAACTATATTAATTTTAATTCTAGTATATAAGTATTATGATATTTTAGATAATGAAACTTTTATTGAAATTTTTTCATAGGATGATTCTGATTATTTCTTTTTCCCTTTCAACTCCTTCAAATTCCTCTTCACCTCCCCAGCCATCCAACTCTACACCCTTTCACTCTAGAAAATAAAGAAATAGACAAATAAAAACAAAGAAAGCAGAATAAAAATGTAGAGAAAACAGAAGAAATACACATCACATATGAACACAAGCAAAATTCATAAAAATACAATAGCAGAAACCATAATATACAAGACAAAGACCAATAAGACAAAAAAAAGCCTAACAAAACATTATGAGACTAAAACACTACTAAAATACCACTGTGTTTGTTTTGTATTGGCCATCTACTGCTGGACTTGTGTCCTAGCCTTAAGTGTGGTTAATATACCCCATGAGATTCCATTTGAGAAAAACAATGTTTCCTTTCATTATTAGATGTCAGTTGAAAATGGCTAGTTGGTTAGGGGTGGGATCCCATGACTACTTCCTCTCTCATGGCTTGGGCCCAACCTGGCTTGAACCTGTATAGGCCCTGTGTATGCTTCCACAATCTCTGAGTTCAAATGTGCCTTGGTTCTGTTGTGTTAGAAAAACAGTGTTTCCTTCAAGTCACCCATCCTCTATGGCTCTTAACAGTCTTTCTGTCTCCTCTTCAGTGTGGTTCTCTAAGCCCTGACGGGTCTCAGTTTTTAAAAGTAGAATTCTGAATTCAAAGTGTTTCCACTTCCTTCATCTACATGATCTAAAACATTCATGTGACTTTCTTCACCGTTTTGTGGGAGAGAATTTGAGAAGGGCTATGCTATATGGTTTGTCTCTAAAACACCTGGCATCAGCTGCAGCAAAAGGAGTAGGACCCATTTCTGGGTGGACTTCTTCAGTCACATGCCTGTACCTGGACAGACAGCTATAAAGTTGGCCTTAGTTGGCCCTTTTTTCCTTTCCATGACATGTCAGAGTATATTTGTCTGCCTAGTGGATTATTTAGAAATTCATATCCTTTTCATAGAAGCAAAACTTTTAAGCCACTTAAGAGTTAGGTCTAGGGAGTGGAGAGATGATTTAGCGGTTTAGAGCTTTTTCTGATCTTGCAGAAGACCTGGGATTGGTTCCTAGCACCTACATGTAAGTTCACAACCAACCATAGTCCAGGGTCCAGGGGACTTGATGCCTCTGTCTGGCCTCTTCAGGTGCCTGGCAAGCACATGGGGCACAGACATATATGCAGGCAAACACTCAGCACATGTAAAATAAAGATTAATAAATATTTTTAAAGAGCTATATTTAAAATGTAAGTCACATCATTTCTAGTGAATTGCATTGATTTAAACAGCCTGGTCTATGGTACAGGGGGTATAAGACATGGAGAAGTAGATACTACTTCAGTGGAAACATTATCATAAAGATTAAACTATGGGGTTGCTCTGGTTTCCACCCATAATCAGATCTTCCTTATGGAATAAGTTTTATTTCCCATATATCAGTAAATAATTCTATAAATCCTTGGATTAAAATTCAATGAAGCTTAGATGCATATTTGAATTAATTTCCATGCTTCAGTGAGTGTGTCTCAGGGGTACCAGAGGAGTGTTTGTGTTCAAGTTATTTAAGGTAATTCAAACTTCTCCAAATCTAGTGGGATCAAGCAGCCCAAAATATCATTACAGCTAAAAATTTACTCTACAGGAAAGTGTCATTACAAATCAACCCTGCACTTTCCACCTCCTGGGCATGTAAAAAACTCAGCACTGCCACTTTCAAGATATTTTAGCATCTCAACAGGGAGTATGGTTAAGTAAGAACTAAAATAGCACAATGATCCCAGAAACAGCATAGAAGAAAAGAAACACAAATAGCACAAACAAACACAGGACATCCCAGACAACCCCCAAAAAGAACTGTAATACTAATTTCTGGAACCTCCACATTTAAAAAAATTTTACATCTGATTTTAGGTATCATCATTCTTAAAGTTTAAATTATTTCCACAGACAACCTGATTATTTTTCTCATGATGTCATGATGTTCATTTCTACTTGTCACAACACATTTATGGCTATGTTTTCTTTCATTAACCTAGAACTTTTCTTATCCATTAAATAATCAAAAAGAGGAATAGGTTAGAGTTATCAGATGAAAAAATGAAGTGGGGTCATGGTGGTCCATGAAACTCTTCAGTTAGAGCTGAATATGTTGGGAAATAAATTACTTTAGAAATGTAAAAATTGCTTTATAACTTAGATATATTTAGAATGAAAACATATGAAAAAAACAAAGATCTTAGAGTGCAAGAGCAGAAAAGATAAACACAATATGGCATTGGTGTAGACTACAATATGAACCCAAGAGAAGGCAGAAGAAGAGCAGCTTGGTGTATAATGGGCACTTATAACTCTACAGAGCAGTCTGGTATAACTCACTGGAATGTAAACTCTGCTACTTGGGAAGTGAGGGCTAAATCTGTGTACTCATTGATGTCATTGGCAATTAGAGCAACCATTGATGTAGAATTGTGCAATAAATGCTTTTTCATTTTTAACAAATGAAGCTCATGAGATTTGGCTTAAAAAATTCAGAAAGCAAAGCCTGGACAGTTACTGGGGATCTTTTGGGCAGAGGAGCTCTAAAACCACCACAAAAGAATATACAGTAAAATTATCACAAATACTAACAAATTATGGGCAATTTTCTGAGGCCAAGCTGAACAAGCAGTTAATAATAAACTAAAAGTTTCTGTGTCAGGTGCAGACACAGATGAAAAGAAACAATTCTAACAGAAATTCTTATTCTGTGATAAAGTGAAGAAAATGGAAAAAAAAATTTGAAAAGTGGGGTTTCAAAACTACAGGATTCAAAAACTCAGATCCTAAGCCTGATGAGCAGAAAAGACAATAGAGGCAGAATTGAAGAGAACATGACCAAAACTGTGGTAGATAGTATTGACCAAGAGTCACTAGACCCAAGGCTCAAGAGTAACTTAAAGAACAGCACAATTGTCCATCTTTTCTACTGGACTAATATAAACATTGCGGCTGAGCTAATCTAAGGAAGTAGATATGCATATTTAAGGGAGAGAGGCAGATAATGAACATAATCCATCTAGACCCTAAAAAAGGATGTTCCGTAGTTTCTGCTTTCAGAGTATTTTCAATCTGGCCACTTTTATTTTTTTCTTTATTAAGAAGAACATACTCAGGATTCAGGCTCTAAACCAAATGCATAAAAAAACCTGTGTAAAGACTTATCCATAGTTTCATATCAGAAGATTTATAAAATTCAACAAGACAAGATAAACAAAAGTTAATGAGATTTAGCCATTTGTTCGTGGCATGAGGAGACATCACCACTGAATGTTGCCCAAAATGCAAAGAAAAGGAATCTTGGTGTATACTTTGGTTATCTAGTACACTATTGTTAGTATTTTTATTCTTATGCATTAGTGATGAGCAGAGAATTTGTATGTCTTCCATGGAAAACACTGTCCTTTGGCCACCAGATCAAGCCTTGTTCATTAATCTGTGGGTATGATGTATTCTCACTTCTAAGACATCTCTTTCCTCTAGAAACATTTAACATGCTCAATTGTCTGGTTTGTCTGCTATATTCTCAAGACTATATCCTTTTCTTTCTATTATTGTTTTAAACATGAAAACTGATGGGAGAGCTATGTTCATTTGGGCCCAAATTTAGAAGGAAAATATTAGCAGGCTGAGATATTCCAAACTGATCAAGGAAGAGAAGAGTAGAAATGAGATAATAGGGGCTGAGAGGCTAGATCAATCAATAAAGTGCTTGTAACACAAGCCTGAAGATGACAGTTCAAATCTCCATATCTGTTTAAAAAGCTGTTTGTGATAGCACATACTTGTACTTCCAGCACTTGAGAAGGCCAAAAGGTGGATCCTTGGGGCCAACCAGACTCAACAAATTAGTGAGCTACAGCTTCAGTGAGAGATCTTGGGAACAGCATTAAAGTGAAAAGCAATATAGGAAGACAGTAGATCTTGACTTCTAACTACTGTGCATACATGTTTATGGGTACACTGATAGAGACACACAGAGAGACAGACACACACATATATTATACACATTCACACCCACTCATTAGTATGATAACATATATGTGCAGAAAAATGTCCAAGAAATTTGCCAAACATCAAGATCTGAGCAATAGAATCATAGATTTTTTTAAATTGTGTTCTTTGGTAGTTTATATTTTTATTTTAACTTTCTAAGCATAACCTATTTTAGTTTTTAAAACTCTACATATTTCAAAAATACTTTTTAAATTGAAGTAGAAATCTAGTTTAATTTTGTAATAAGAATATATGTATGTGCATCTACATGAATGTATACTTCATTTTAAGTAAAATAAAATCTGAAATTCCAAGAATTAAAATTATAAGCAGAGACTATCTTGGAGGACTTTAGAGCAGGAAAAAAGAGCAAAGAGATTTTTTTCCTTTTAATTCTTAAGTAATACTTGAGATAGTATTTTATAATAAATGATTAATACATAGCATTGCAAAAAATTTAAGTGACCGAAAAAGATCATCTAAATTATTTCCTAGGAAATCAGGTCTATAAAAAATAAATTTAAAAAAAATAAATAAATTTTATTTGAAAATATATTATTGTTATGATATTGTGTGATGCACATATAAAAATCAAATGTTTTGTTATTTGCCATTATTGACATTATAATAATACTTCTATTTGCACACATTGAAGTTTTTTAACTTAGATTAAAGAAAATAATCTTAAGGTATGAGTATCTTAACACAATCATTTAAAAAGAATGAAGCCTGCCTCACCCCTATACATCCTCCCTAAAAACAGGGTGAAAGAAAAAGTACCTCTTGTCCTTTAAGAATGTTGTGGAAGCCACAAGGAGGACCATGCTGTAAGTACAAGAGCACTAGTGTGGAAGCTACACACAGAATTACTTTCCCTGGAGGGCTTTAAAAATAGGCAAGCATGTCTGTGAGAGTGGAAAAGCATTTCTGCTGAGGACAGAGCAGATGGATTTGGTGACCCCTCAAGGTCCCTTCCAGCTAGTAGATGTGGACTTATAACCCTGGCTCAGCCACCAGAATCACATTCTACCCTAGGCCCTTCACCTGAGTCTACTGGCTGCTTGTCTCCACAGGCTGCAGATGTTTCTCCCCTCCCCTGCTAGAGTCCTTCTGCCGCTCACATCTGCAGAAGGTTTCTATTAGGTATCATTTTTGTCAAAGCAAGTTATTAAAAATCAAAGACAAAACAGTAATTCTCCAAAGCTCAACTGTAGGACATGTTACAAAATGACTGATCTTTAATTTTAAAAAATAGCAGCACCATATAAAACAAAGCAAGGTCAAGACACATTTCACATTAAAGGAAGCTTGAAAGCTGTAAAAATTCATTGTAATACTTAAGCATGGACTGAACCATCTAGTAAAATAAATACTGTAAAAAATATAACATACACATATAATGGGGCAGAAATGACAAAAATGATCAGAAGTGGCGAATCTTGAGAAAGGATCTGCAGATTTTACATAAATCGTAAAACTTTACTACCAAATTATTAATTATTTTAAAGTAAATAATTTCAAGCATTGGAATTTAATGTTTACACCCTGACTTAAGTTATGAGTCTCAGTATTTCCTTTCTTATCTGTTCCTGAAGACGGGAAATTGCATCTATCATCCCAAACTTTATGCATTCGCTCTACACTGTATTCTCATCACTGGGACTGTCCTATGTCTGTCCCTCAGCTTACCTCCCTTGACTGTCCCTTAGCATCTTAACCTGAGCCCTTCAGAATCAGGACTCTAGCCAATTGCTGAGCCCCCAACACCCATATGGCACTCTTGCCTGGTGCTACTCATATCCTGACTTGACAGCTGGGTAAATTGCCCTGAGCAAAGCAGAATTTAAAACCTTCTCTTGTATTCACAAGAGTTCAGTAAGCCACAGGAGAAATGGCTTGCTTATCGTGTATTTTTGTGGATGCTATGTTGGTACTATTAACCTAGAAAAGTAAACTACTCTAGAAGTATGGATAAGAAAGGACATTTATGAGTGCCACTCTCATACTAAAATAATTTACATACATGATCTTATTTAATCTTTAGAGCATTTCCTTATTTTTTATCCCTATAATATATGAGGTTGTAAAGGGAAAGTCACTTAAATCCATGGCGAGTAAGCAATAAGGTATGACTCCAATACAAAAACCTTTGTGTCGCTTTCTAAAGCCCATTTTCTTAACCATTCATTCCATACCCTCAAATTCTATGGACATCTTTGCATCAACATGATTAACAATAAGAATGAAGTCTAATCCCTGTACCTTGCTAAACTCTGAAAATATAAACCATTTTGAATTAATCTATTATTTATATATTTTATAAAGTTATTAATAAAGTTCAGTTTTCATAGACAAAGTTTTATGAATTATTTTATAATTGGAACTATAGGTATGAATATATTCTGATACATGATTTTTGAAAATTACTTGGCAAAATAAGCGAAGCTTATCTTGGCCAGGTTTATGTCAACTTGATATAAGCTATAGTCATCTGAAAGAAGAGAATCACAATTAAGAAAATGTTGCCATAAGACGCAGAAGTAGGGCATTTTCTTAACTAGTGATTTCATGGTCTCTGTATCAACTCCTGCCTCCAGGTTTGCATCCTAGTTTAGTTCCTGTCTTGGTTTCCTTCAGTGATAGACTACACTGGAGACGTGTAAGCCAAATAATCCCTTCCTTGTCCAACTTTCTTTTGGTCATGGTGTTTCACCACACCAATAGAAACCCTAAACAAGACAGAAATATAGTTGCAAAATATATATACTATTTAACCCAGAAATCTCTGATCAGTTACCTAGTATTGTAAAAAACCTTTATGTACCAAGGTGCTTCTTAACAATAGTTATAATTATAAGCCAAAAGTCCAAATGAACAGGTAGAGATAAGAAAAAAGTTTCTCTTCCCGTGTAACAACCATTCAACCATTTAAAATTATGTTTATAAGGAGTTTACAATGTCATGAAAATGTTTTGCCATGAAAATGTTATATCACAGACCTGGGTAAAACAAAAACATAAAATCAACTATGAAGGATGACTGCATCTTGGAAGAAAACTTTACTGTTTTAGATTGCACCAATCTTCTACTTGAAGGACAGATTACAGTGGAGTGTGAATCAGATGGCTGTGACAACATGAGTCCCAGAGCAGAAAGAAAAAGTTGGAATCAGTTGTTAGTGCAGGAGACCTCAAAAATCCTTAAAATTATCCCATAAATTTGTAAGTTGCAGTGATAAGACTTTGTGATTACTTCGTCACATAGTAGAAAAATAGTAGAGTCAATAATATTCTTTTTTTTTGAGTCAATAATATTCTCGATGAGCTGATGAAATGGTCTTTCAGGTAAAGGCACATGCCACTAAGCCTGACAGCCTGACTCCAGCCACATGGTGGAAGGGAGATCCAACTCCTAAAGTTGTCCTCAATCTCCTCCACATATGTGTCATGCATGCACATATGCACGCACACACATGCACACACACTAAATAAATAAATTTATAAAATTATGTTAAACATTTTAAATTAAAAGGAAAAAGTACTGTTGAGTCATTTGGCTTAAGAAATGGAAAATGCCATTTTCTGTTATTGGTGTTCTAGAAGGAGCACGTCTGAATATATGAAGACCAAGGCTTAGAAACTATATGTTTTCTTAGATGTCACCACATGAGTGGCTATTGGATATAGGTCTCAAATTTGTTGGAGAGGTCAGAGTTATAGACATAAAATTGATAGCCACGTGCTTAGAGATCAAACTCAAGCCAAGGGACTTGATTAGATCACAACAAAGATTATGAAGATAGAAAATAGAAGAGGAACAGATGTTGACTTCACTTTGATGTTAGTAAACTGAGAACTGGGCAATGGCTACAGTGAAGTAGCAACCAGGCCAGTGAGAGAAACAATGAGAAAATACTGTGCTTCAGAGTCAAATCAAACCATCACACTTTGTAGAGAACTGGAGATGCAAAATGATGTTGAGGAATTAAGCAGCAATTGTCAATAACAAGGCTCCCTGCTGGCCTCAAGCAGACTATGTTGCCCAAATTCATGCCTTTGTTTCCTCCAGCATCTGAGTTCTAGGATTACAGGAGTGTGACAATACATGAGGCTGGTGGTGGAATTTAATTACTTTATAGTTTTAATTCTATTCTCTTTGTAGAAATTAGCATAGTGTTTCTGTAAGTAGAACTGTGAGAAATGCACAGAAAAGAGGCATCAGAGTGAGAGATTCTACATTCTAACAAAGGTGTGTGGCACACATGTATCATTACCTCACAAAACTGACCAAACTACTTTGAAGATCTCTGAATTCATTGCATTGAAGAGTATGCAAATTACATTTCAACAAAAATAAATACTAATTTTTCATTTTTGTATGTTCCAAGTTTACTATAATGAACAGTCACTACTGTTATAATAAAAATAAACATTTAGAAATGAAGGTTGGATTACCGTATATGTCAACCTTCTTTGAATTGTAAAGGTAAGAATTAGCAGAATATTATGTTTTCCTCAAACAAAAACCAATGTAAATAATGTTTGAATAAAGTTCATAGTGAAACCTTTGCCATGGATTTCCCAAGGAAACTTATCTTTGCAAGTAAAAAAATTAATTTTTACAGATAGAACAAGAAACATGCACTTCATAGGTCAGGTTTTTTGTGTTTTGCCAAAGCAAAGCAATATATGAACATAAACACAGGGCTGAAAACACAGCTTTGTTTTCTTAAACAAAGCATAGCTAACTTTCTTGTCCAGGTTTTCTACAAAGTGTTTCTAGAACTGTCTACTGCTTAGTTTTGAGACTGATTCATGAGTTAATGACCAAGAAGCCTTTAGGAAATCATAATGGACTCCTTACGTTCAAAACTTCAGAAATCATGCGACTAGAGGCCATGAGCTTTTTTGTTTATGTCCATCTCTCTCCTGGGACTGTGCCCTCTGAAGGTATGCATCAAAAGTTTCTTCTTTCCTGGAAAAATAATAGTTGAGAGCAGAATTTCAAATAACTGTGAAGCTGAAGCATCATCATTGTACAGTCAGTGCATTCTGTAGCATAATCAGAAGATTTTGAGAAACTGTAAGATAATTTCTATTACTCCAATCTCTCCTCTATGTACCTTTCCCTTCTCTCAGTTCCCACCAGACCAAGAACCTCTTGTCTTCCTCAGATAAGTTAGCTGAAAAAAAATTTAATTTCTCTAAAAGGCATATTAACTTATTTGTGTTTAAAAAAATGCAATCTCTTCTTTCTAACCCAGCATTCAAAGACTCATCAATTTTCAAGACCACATGTGTAACTCTTCTGAAGCTGTGCTTTTAACACAGAGTACTACTATTTTTCTAGACTGTGAATCTGAACAAAGACAAAAAGTGGACCAGTATGACCATTTAAGTTTATAGGAAATCCTTAAATATGAACTTAATGGGTGTAGATTTTTATCTCACAGAAAAATGGGTGCTATTGAAAGTGTTTAAAAATAATTATGCTATGCATATTTTTAAATGATATTTTAGCCAGAGGACTTTGGGTAAGAGGTACAGAAGAGACTAAATAGAGATCAGATGGAAGAATCACCCCACCACTAGTGATAGGGCTTGAAGAAATGTTGGTAAGGTCAATGAAATGAGATTAGAAGAGAAATAGGAAAATCACAAATAAGATAAAGTTGTTAAGAAAATAAAATTACAAGTTAGGAAACAGTACATCTAAGCTGACCATGTGGTCTAGATAGAAAGTTTAGACAGGGACTAAAAAGAGGGGTTAGTGTTTAAGAGCATGCACTGCTCTTCCAGTGGACCTAAGTTTTGTTCTCAAAACCCATATAGGGTGTTTGAATGTTCTTGTAATTCTAGCTCCAGATGATCTGATTCCCTCTTTGGTCTCTGTGGGTACCTGCACTTATGTGTACATGTCCATACACAGACATACACCTATATACAATTAAAAATAGAAAAACTTCAAAAAAAAGAGAAATTCCAGGTAGTTACTGATAAAAAGTACATGATGAATGAAAAAGTGAAATATAAAAGTCACTTGCAACATAATTCCCATGGGAGGAATATTATCTTCAGTGTTTCTACAGAGGGTCTTACATTGACCTTTGACAAAAGAATCCAGGGAGTTTATGTACTTAACAACCTATAGATTAGAAGTATTTTATCACAAGACTATTAAAATTGGTTATGTCATTTCCTCAGCTATTCAAAGCTATGTTCTATAATTTTCAAATACATTATAAACTTCGTTTGGCAGTCGCATATCTCAACATGGGCTAGCCTCATTTCAAGTACTCAGGGTATTCCTTACCATAGATAATGGCTATGCACAAATGTGTGCAGTTATAGGTGGCACCACTTCTGATCTCATTTTGTAGAATTATTGGCAGAGGTAAAAAGGAAACACTGATAAAGAAAACAAACAATAGGAGAAATGATATAAATGTGTGTCTATATGTCTGAAAATATGTATTAACATTTCCATATGTACACATGTGGAATATTTATAGAAATGTCTTTATATGCTAAGATTTACTAAACACTTTATATACATTAGTTTGTTAAATAATAGAAACAACTCTGTGGGGTCATTAGTATAAATATTATTCAATTATATAAAGTGAAAACAGTTTCAGAGTTAAGTGGGCTATTTTCAAAATTATTCAACAACTAAGTAACATCGAAAAAAGTAGCCTAATCTGTTTAAACAAAGCAGTCATACCTTGGTATCATACATAACTGGTTTCCTAAATGACTTAACAATGCAGAAGGTCACAGTAAATAAAGATTGAAAACTGACATCATCTAGTTCTCTGGGCATCATGGTTGTAGGATTGACTCTATGTCTCCTCAAGCTAACTGCCACAGTCCCATTCTCAGTCCAGAAATCTTAACCCCAATGTCTGCCCATCAGAGACACAGCTAACAAACACAGGGCCCCAGAGGCAGCCCTGAAGACAGATAGACTAACTATATGCCAAACTGATGCCAAGTCAGAATGTTTTCTTATATCTGTCAACTCCACAGGTGGGAAATGAACTGGTATGCTCTGCTGACTTGCAGCACATTTCCAAACCCAAGGCATCTTCTCCAATTGAGAGACAATTAGGCTGAAAGTACTTAATGATTAAATCCCTCCTCTAGGTACATCCATGGTCCTATAAAATTCCAACAGATAATTGCAGCAGGAGTAAAAGAGATAAAACTTAATGGTGCTTATAAAACACATATTCAATGGCCCAAGGTGATGTGATGTTAGAAGGATTATTGAGTATACACTAAACACCTTTTCTCCTCTACCCTTCATTGTTCCCACCTACAAGGATAATTAGGGAAGGCAAATAAAAAGCTGTAAATGAAAACCTGCACGATCAAGTTCAAGTTTAGGCATATATACTAACAGAGAAAATAGACTTACAAATTGCATTTACCATTGACTTGGGAATTGAGATTTCCTGGGATCTAATAGAGCACAACTGTCCCATGTAATGCCTACATCCTTGCTATTCACATCCTGGGTACACATCCAGTGTAGAGGATTTTTATTATTCTTATATGAACCACAAAGTTAATAAAAAGCTTCTCAGAAATGTGTAAAACCTGATAGTCAGCCACCTCTTGGTATTTTTCAGGAAATAAATATCCTTAACAAAATGGTTGGCCTTAGTGCATGGCTTAGTCTCTTAAAAAACTATATATATTTTCTTTATTTATTTATTTTGTATTTATCAAGAGAAACAGTAAAATGAATTTAAAATGCTGAGAAGTTAACAATAACTATAAAGAAGATAAAAATCATAAGCATGACTGATCAAGGGTGATAATGCAAATAAGATTGCCACACATATATTTACTTTGTGTTCAGCTTTCCCTCTGAATTTTTTTTCCATCCCTGTATATCCTTATTCAAGATCCCTTCCACCTCCCCCCACATCAGGTCATTTTTTCTTCTCCACAACTCCCCATCCCCTCCCTGGGCAGGGAGCAGACAGTCCTATGGTCCCACTGACCCAATAATGCTTATATCAGTCTCCACTCCTGGCAAATCCAGTTTTGTCCCCCCTCCCTCAAGAGTGAGTCAGGTGTTCCTATAGTTGGAGTGGGGTCTGAAGGGTCAGTCCAGGGTGTCTCTGATCCCAAGCTGTAAAAAACTATATATAATCCTTCTGAATCCTAAATATAATACTAATGATTGAAACAAGAAAAATACTCATCAGGCCAATATTTTAAGCAAAGGTCCCTAGGCTTCTATGAAAAAGTGGGTTTTTAATCCTGTTTTAATTTGGTCTTACACAGATATCTATCATAACATTTGACTTTTCATTATACATAAACATATGCACTTATGAGCCCACTAACATAATTATTAAATGGACTACAAGATTAGTTTGTATGAACCACCAGAATCAAAAGGATCATTGGGAAATAGGGAGGTGCTTCAGTCAGTAAAGTACAAGCTGAACAAGCATTTAGACTTGAGTTTTACATGTGAAAAGTCAGACTTCCACAAAATCTGTGGCAAGGGGAAAGAGAGCATAAGCAGATCACTGGAACTCACTGGATGCCCTGGCTGTCCAGGGCATCCACAAAGATGAGATCCAGTTCAGTGAGAGATCCTGTCTCAGAAATAAGGAGGAAAGAGGAACTAAGAAGTCAGTCATTGTAAACTTCTGGCCTCTATACATGCACACACATTTATATACCCATGCACACACATAGATGGGGGGGGAGAGAGACAGACAGACAGACAGACAGAGAGAGAGAGAGAGAGAGAATATCAAGGGAATGCAATGGTTGATATAATATGCTATCCTAGAATATCTCTGGAGGTAGAAGTAGAGTTAGACAATTCTAACAACTACAAAAAGAAAAAGAAAATCCAAGATTTCAGAGGGTTGGGAACCAGGATGCAGGGACTAAAGCAGAAGCCACAGAAGAATGTTTATTGGCTTGCACTCCATTCTAACTAGGGCAAGAAAACAGCAAAAAGAGATCAAAGGAATACAAACTAGAAAAGTAGAAGTAAAATTTTCACTATTTCCAGTTGATATGATAGTATACATATGTGACCTCAAAAATTCTACCAGGGAATTCCTATAGCTGATAAACACCTTCAGTAATGTGGCAGGATACAAGATTAACTCAAAAAAATATGTAGCCTTCCTATATGCAAATGATAAATGGGCTGAGAAAGAAATCAGAAAAACATCATTCTTTATAATAACATAAAATATCCCTAACCAAACAAGTGAAAGACCTGTATGACAAGAAATTTAAGTCTTTGAAGGAAGAAATTGAAGAAAGTATCAAAAAATGGGGAAGATCTCCCATGCTCATGGATGGGTAGGATCAACAAAGTAAAAATGGCAATCTTACCAAAAACAATCTACAAATGCAATGCAACCTCCATCAAAATCCTAACAAAATTCTTCACAGACCTCAAAAGAACTATACTCAACTTCATATGGAAAAAAAAAAAGCAGGTTTGCCAAAGCAATTCATTCCAATAAAGGAACTTTCAGAGGCATCACTATCCCTGACTTCAAGTTCTACCATAGAGCAACAATAATAGAAACACCTTGGTATTGGTTTAAAACAACCACATTAATCAATGGAATCAAACTTAAGACCCTGCCATTAATCAGCATACTTACTTTTTGCCAAAAAAAAAAATAGGCCAAATTTATACAATGGAGAAAAGAAAGTATCTTCAACAAATGGTGCTAGCATGGATGCCCACATGTAGAAAATGAATATAGATCTATATCTATTGCCACATACAAAACTCAAGTCCAAATGGTTCAAAGACTTCAACACAAATCTCATTACACTAAACATTTTATAAGAAAATAGGAAGCAACCTTGAACACATTAGCACAAAAGATCACTTATTATATATAACACCACTAGCACAGACACTATAAGCAACAATGAATAAATGGAACCTCCTGAAACAGACTTTCAAACAAGATCTAACATGCTTCAGTAAGGGAAAGAACATGATAAGTATGACAAAAGGGCAGCCTACAGAATAAGAAAGGATTTTCACCAATCCCACATCTGACATAAGGCTGGTCTCCAAAATATATAAGGAACTCAAAATACTATACATCAAAAATATCAAATAATCCAATTAAAAATGGGAAGTATAGATCTAAGTAGTAAATTCTCAGCAGAAGAATCTCAAATAGCCAAAAGACATTTAGGGAAGTGTTCAATATCCTTAGCCATCAGGGAAATGCAAATCAAAATGACTCTGAGATTCCATCTTATCCCTGTCAGAATGACTAAGATCAAAAACACTGGTGACAGGTTATGTTGGAGAGGATGTGAAAAAAAGAGGAAGACTCCTCAGCTGCTGGTGGGAGTGTAATCTTGTACAGCCACTCTGGAAATTAGTATGATGCGTTCTCAGAAAATTGGGAGTCAACCTACCTCAAGACCCAGCAATATCACACTTGGGCATACATTCAAGAGATGCCCATCCATACCACTAGGACACTTACTCAATTATGTTCATAGAAGCATTACTCATAATAGCCAGAAACTGGAAAAAACCTAGGTGGTCGTTAATTAAAGAATTGATAAATAAATTGTGGTACATCATTTACAAAATGGAGTTTTACTCAGTGGTGAAAAAAAAATAATTCAAGAAATTGTAGGCCAATTAATGGAACTAGAGGGGAAAAAAAAAAAGATCTCCAGTGAGTTAACTCAGACCCAGTAGGGCAAACACAGTATGTACTTACTCATAAGTGAATATTAGACGGAAATCAAAGTATAACCAGGCCTTAATCTACAACTCCGGAAGAGCTAGGCAAAGAGGAGACCCTAAGAAGGACAAGTATGGATCGCTGCAGGAAGGGGAAATGTTTAAGATCTCCTGGGTAAACTAGAGGGAGGAAGATATGGGGTTGGAACATGAGGGATACAGATGGCTAAATTCGGGAAGGGACAAAGAGGAAGAGCAATGAAAAAGATACCTTGACAAACCCCATTATGGGGTTAGGAAGAAACCTGGTGCTAGGAAAATTCCTAGGAACCCACAAGGATGTCCCCAGCTAAAAATTCCTAGGAACTCCCAAAGATGTCCCCACCTAAGATTCCTAGAAATGGAGGAGAGGGTGACTGAACTATCCTTCGCATGTAGTAAGATTAGTGACCACCATAATTGTCATCATAGAACCTACATCCAGTGACTGATGGAAGCAGATGCAGAGACCCATAGTCAAGCACTGGATTGAGCCCCTGGAGTTCAGTTGCAGAGAGGGAGCAGGAATTATAGGGGGGGGCACACAAGATCATTATGGGAAAACAACAGAGTCAACTGACCTGACTAGTGGGAGCTCATTGACTCTGGAATAATATCTGAGGAGCCTGCATGGAACCAAACTAGGCACTCTGTGGGTGAAAGTTGGGTGGCTTGATCTGTTTGTGGGGCCCCTGACAGTGGGACAAGGATTTATCCCAGGTACATGAACTAGCTCTTTAGAGCCTATTCCCTATGCTGGGATACCTTGCTCAATCTGAATATGGGGGAGGGGGTGGGGGACTTGGCCCTGCTCCAACTTGGTATGCAGGCCTGCATTGACTACCCAAAAGAAGCCTTACCACCTATGATGAGGGGTTGCAGGGTTGGGGGAAGAAGGGGAGTAGGAGAAGAAGGGAAAACAGTGGTTGGTAAGTAAAGGGAAAAAATAAAGAAATAAAACAGGCAAAGAGGGCATCAATGAGGGTGAACTTTGGAAGTGTGCTGCTGAGAATGATTTGCCAGGACATGCTTAAACACAGGTGTTCTGTACAGCACTTTCTCCTCATGCTTCTTCCTCATTGATGGAAACTGGTAGGAGCATCTAAAAATCTACAGATTTTTGTCCTCCTTATATTTTCTAGTCCTTCCTCTCAAATTCCATAATTTGTTCCCTGTAGTAATACTTTAAGATCAATATCATCCCTTTCAGTGAACAAAGTTAAACAAAAAAACAAGTATCCTGTTATTAGAAGCTTTGATGGTTCAGAACGATCTAATACTAAAATCCTTCACCATTTTCTTATATCAAACTAACAGACTGACCAGACTACTGACTGAAAGTATTGGTCCTTGCTTTCTATAATGAAGAAGAGGCTTTAGCTCTAACTCATTTTCAAGATGACAAAATTGCAATACATATGGAAGGTCATATTGACAGACCAAAACAGGTAATTTCTTATCTCAGTAGATATTGGTCCTTTTATTTAATTATTTAAAATGAGAATTATGCAAAATTTGGTTAAACTGCTACATTATAACAATAATATGAGAGAGTAACAAAAAAAAAACAAACAATAACTTCTGTTTCTTTCCCAGCTCAGTGTTTTATTGTTTTCCATTTCTACTCAGCATCTGCCTGTTAGACTATAGGGCTTACTTAAGAATATGATTGTTCCTGAAACAGTTCTTTGAATGGTGCATCATTGTATTCTCCATCAAATAGACACTATGCCCTGGGGAGACTTTTGAAGTGGAAATATGGAGTCTTAGGTGCACTTCTATTTACAGACTCTGGTATCTATTGAAGACCTACTGCATTTATAAAAAAAAAATTAGGAAATAGTCAAGAATCTATGAGCAATAACCTTTAGAGATGTAGTTTACTTATTGCACCCTAAACTTTTTGTCTAACTCTGTCATGGAATGCCACTGTATGTGAGTAGTCTCTTTCATATACTTTTAAGCATTTCCTTTATGTTTAACAATTTTGTAAGAATTTGTACCAATGTTCCAAGTCACTTCTAATATTCAGTCTTTTAAAGGGTCATTTAAAGACCAGGAGAGAAAAAAAAAAAGATGATTCAATGATTAATAATGGACACCTTGCTCTAGCAGAGAACTTGAGTTAGTTCCAGCACCCATGTTAGGCAGATCATAACTGCTTATAACTCCTCCTCCTGCAATGAGACCTTAAGACTTGTGTCTTCTATAGGTCCCTCACTCACAAACACATGCCCACACACAGATATACACATACACACAATTAACATGATCTTAATGGTTATTTAAATACAGTATTATCTTTTCTAAGACATTGTCATTTCAAAAGGTCAGGATCAGCTAAAGAGAGTTTGCAATGATGGTAAGATATCATTGGGAGTGTCACTTAGAATGGGCTTACTGATAGGCTAAGAAGCAGGAATTAGATTAACATATGTTATATAAAGGTAAGCAAGGCTTAGTAACCAGGTAGGATAGAGGTGAAAAATCATGCAAGCATTAATGTGCCTCGAGGCACCTAAATTGTCAAGCAAGTAGATCACAGCCATACATTTTCCAGTGAAAGATAGTAATAAGCAGGTAGTCAACATCAGAAAATTATCATGCTATCATCTTGATCCTTGGGGATCAAGAGCTGACACATAGGAGGCATTGGAGTACATGAAGGGCGATGGTGAGATATCCTTAGTAGTCCCTAAACGTGGAGAATTCCTAGAGGAAGGATCATAGAATTGATGCTCTTGAAAAAAACAGTCTGGAGACTAGGAAATGCTCAACTTATACAAAGTCATAGAAGCAAAAAGTATACATATCATGATACTCTTAAAATCTTAAAGAAAGTTTTTGTGACTGAAGTATAGAGACTATATAGAAGTCAGGAGAAAGACATGGAGTATGTCACTGGAGAAGTGGGAAGATGTCTGGTTATGATTACACAGGCCTGCAAGGCCACATACAGGAAAGAACTTTTAAAAATAGGTAATATGACCACTTGTGCAGACTTGGATGATTACTCTGGTTCCTACATAGAAAAAAGGGGGAATGGAAAAATGGACAAAGAAATGGAGAAATACAGGGACAGACTTCACAGAAAAAGCAAATTCTTGGTTTCCTGCTGCGTAAAATGGACTCAAATAGATTTAATTTTCCAGCAACTCCTGTGTTCTCCATCTTCTGCTAAGACCTGTACTCCAGAAGGTGGCCCCAGAGGGCAAGTCTGCCAACAAGAAGATGATCATATGGGAGTGATAGCTGGTTTTTATTTTACGGTGGTTTCCTTTCATGCTCTGCATGGCCTCTCATGGCCCCATCCCAGCCAGGCTGCCTCCACTGGTGTATGTGACTACATAGTTCTGCACTTCCTCCATAGTAACTGTAAACACATGTTTGCTGACCTCCCCAAGTGCTGCAGGAGTGCCCTAGGTTGCAGCTCATCACAAAGGAGAAATGGCATGAAGCTGTCTGAGATGTCTTAGGTAATCACAGCCACACAGAAGGTCTTAGCCTTGTGTAATAAATCATACCTCCCACATCCATCAGGGAAAAATGGAAAGAAGCCATGTCTTCTCATACATGTGTGGCCAAATACTTCTCTCCTGGCCCTGCATAATCACATCTGAAGCTGACAGAAGTCACTTCCCTCACATCACATGTACTTTAACAGCCCAGGTGCTCAGAGAATATAAAATTCTATAACTGATGATAAAGAGCTTTGAAGAGCCTTTGTTAGTACTTTCTGAAGGGAGAGACGACATCTAGAAATATCTTCTTAAATGAACTTTGTTCATGTCCCACCCATTCTTGTCATCTTTATATGTCCACCCTTTACTCCTATTATACACTCCATGAATATAACTATGTAAGACAAAGACACTACTATAAGAGTGATCTGTCTTAGGCACCTATAAACCAAGCAAGTAGGGGTGATTTTAGATCTTCTCAAAAAAGCATACAACATAGAAAAATAAAGGACAAATATTTAGAAAGGCAATCCTTCTCTAAAAAAAACAAGTTAAGACTTTTTAATTAAAGTAACTCTGTGTGTATGGGTATTGTATATGTGATTTAAGTATGTGTTCATGTGGATTTTGGCATATGTGAACATGTACATTAGTGTACAGAGGCCAGAGGCAGATGAGTATCTTACTCAATTGCACTCCATCTTTAAAAAACAATTATATATTTATGTATTTATTTTCTGTGTGTGCATATGTTGCACATTCCTGTACCCAAATGCACATGTCATAGAGTGAGTGTGCAGATCAGAAGAAAATTTGGTAAGTTGGTAGTCTCCTTCCAACTTATGAGTCCTAGGATCAAAATCAGTTGGGAGGCAGGTGTTCTTACCCATTGAGCATTAACTCCACTGCCTTACTAAGACAGGGTCTTTTGCTTAACCTCAAGTCCATTGATTTGGATACACTAATTGGCTGATGAGCTTCATGAATCAGCCTGACTCTTCCTCCATGGTCTCGATTTTTGTATATGGATAAAATTTAAGGTTACTTTTGTTTGACATACTGTATGTATGTTTCTACTCTTGTTTAAGGAACTATAATTATGCTGCTTATTTAAAATGTAATGTAAAGTTTTAGTCCTTAAAAGCTATTACTACAAACTCTTTAGGACAATAAAGAAATGATTGTTAGTGATTAGCCATCTAAAACAATCAACAACAATCAACATGTAGTCATGCTAATAGGTATATTTTCAAGGTTAAACAGGAATGTATTTTAGATAGAAAGGTGGTCTTCAAATACTTCAAAGACCTACAGAATATAACATTTAAAATGTTTTAGTAACTTAAGATGAGATACACCATGAAAGCACCAATCTACTTCAAAGAAGATGATGTGCATTTCAGAATCTCCATATTTATTTTAAATGTGGCAAAACTAGCCACTAGGAAAATAAACTGTCCTTACCTCATATGCTGACAGTATGCTGTCCAAATTGGACAAGCAGGACACAAAGAAAGTCAAATGTCAAACTTTGCCAAGACAAGGTAAGCCAGTCCATCAAAATTCCTGCTTCACAGAAAAGTATATAACATATTCTAGGCCTGTAGGCCAAAGATGAATGTTTCAATACTGCAGAGGAACCTTGAGTGGCTGTCCAAGCAGCCAGCTATCTCTGTCTTTTCTAGTTTTAAAAGTTGCTTGCTCTTCACTTCCTGTTTACTCAGGTAATATTTTATCCTTCTTGGGTTCCTGATGGGGTTGAAGACTAGATAGTTATAATTTTGCCACTTTCTTGGTTACCAAATTCAAAAAAAGAAACTTACAAAACAGAATTTAAAAAGTTTATAAAAGTTGAAAGGCATAAAGGCTTAAGTTGTTTATCTATGAAAATGTTTTAAGGCCTAAAAGGATATTTTCAGCTGGTAATACAAGTTATTTTAGAAAGTGTTTTATATATAAAACATTGGACTTGCCAAGATAGAATAGATAATACTTTCTTTGAATTTGCCAAATACAAATTGACTGGGCATTGCAAATGTAATTTTATCTGATAATTATTTTTATGGCATATAGTTTTACTGTGTTAGAGTTAAACCATTTTTTATGTTTAGATAAAAATAAGAAAATGTTATGGGATTATCTTTTTGTACATTGTGAAGAAGTGTCTTTTTACCTCATTTGTCTAAGGCATCTTCTGATTTATTTAATAAAGAGCTGAACAGCCAACAGCTAGGCAGGAGGGAATAGACTTTTTTTGCCAGCAAGACATGGAGGAAGTCATACTTACATTCTGGAGGAGAGGCAATGAGCCACACCACAGATGTAGATTCATATAAAGGGTTAATTTAAGTTTTCATAACTAGTTGGAAACACGCCTAAAATAATGCCAACCTTTCATGCTTAATAAATTTCTGTGTTCTTATTCATGAGCTGGCAGTCTAAAACAAGTCTGGTTCATACTCCAGCACTGGGGTTACAGACCCAGCTTACATCCCCCTTCATTCTAGGTATAAACTCAGGTCCTTGTAATTGTGTAGCAGACAGTTTTCTGATTGTGCCTCCCCATTCCCAAGCCCTTAAACCATATTAGTATAGAGACTAGTTGAAGACATTTCAGGTTTTCTCTTTTTAAATGATATAAATTTCATGGTACCAAACTTGTTTTCTAGAAACAAATATGAAACATCTCAAATGGTGCCAAGGGTTCTGTAGATGAACTATTATGGCTAAGTTTTCCACTGACCTCACATAACTATGACCCTTTACCTCAAATTGTATCAACTCTGCTCAAAATAACCCCAATGATATTCCAGAATCCTAGAAATTTGTATTCTTGGAAAATTAAGAATGATAGAACTAAAAATAGACTGAAGAGACAAAGTTGGTGCACATTTTCTCCCCCACAGGAACTCCCAGGGCCACATTTGGAGTCAATTTATTCCTGTTTTAGGTTAAACCTCAACAAGTGAGACTGTCTGATTTCTCAATTTGGGGATTCCTAGAGGCAATGTGCCACTGCTGAGACACATTCTCACAGTACCAAAAAGCCCTGGCTAGAAGCCAGAAAGTTTATGGTGAGGACAGAAATTTCAGGAAAAAAAAATGACACCAGAACTCCAAACTTTCCCTCTGACAGGTTCAAACACAGAGCCCTGTATTCTGAAGCTCTATTAAAGCCTGCTAGAATAATTCATGATTGAGTCATCAGGCAGAGATCAAATTAGAATGTTCTATTTAATAAAGCAGGGAAGTATATATACATTTTCAAAGATGTTCACCAAAAATAGTTTAAAATGAACCTATTTTTACACGCATGAACTTTGTATCCAGTACAACTCATTTCCTTAATGTTCCAGATAGATAGTTGACATTTTCTTGTACGTTGGTTATGTTCCAAATTTAATCCCAAGCCACCTGCCCCTCACTGGTCTCAGAGCCATGGTCAGGAAACACAAAGCCATTATGCTAATACAAGTCCAAGTTTAACACAATTAAATAGGTAAACTTCCCATACCCTCCCCCAAATTACATACTGATACCCAAACCCAAATATATGACTTCACAGTTTGCCAGCCTGCTTCCAGATTGAAGTCTTAGGTAATAGACTTAGGTAATGTTAGTGTATGTGCTGGACTGATTCAAATAAAATTTTAGCAGACCACTTAAAGTAGTATAATAAAACAGTCTTTATTTTTGTATGATTTGATATATGTTTGAATCCTTTAATTCAGATTATAAAAAAATCCAGTTATCACCACCAAACAGTATTAAACTCTTGAACCTGGAAGAGATTGGCAATAGATTGATGGGGGGTCCTGTAAGGCATCATAAAAAAAGATTATATGTTAACACTTTTATATTTTTAAGCCCTTTCATGAACATTAAATGGAGTCATCTAAACCAGAGAATATGAGGTACATATTCTGATGTACAAACAAACAGTGTTTCTAGACTTTGTCAGTGCTAAAATAAAAACAAGAGTAAAAAGCCTTTACAAATTCAAGAATGACTGTTCAAAATCTAGAATGGCTTTGTTAGTCCCTGAAGCCACGTGCTGAAGCCATGCCCTCCCCTGAGTTCTGACATCAAGTCCCATTTAAAAAGAATTACCACAGCCACTGCCGACTCTCTCTTCCTTAGTTCTCTCTCTCAGGAGCACTCCTCACTTCTATCCTTCCCCCTTTCTCTATCTCCTTGTCTCTCTTTCTCTCTTCTGCCCTCTCCCTTTTCCCTTCCCCCTTTTCTGTAATCATAACAATACCTCTCTATCAAAATAAAGTCCTTTTACATAGAAATAGCTTCTAAGTGCCTCCTACTGCCCATCACTGCTTCCTGCCACATCTCCCATGAGGCCTCTGCATTTATAGACACCCACCACCAGATAACTGGGTAATTTGTATTCGTACCATGCCAGATACACACAAAATCAGCTTTTCATTCACAAGTATTGTGGGACTCAGGAAAATAGACCCTATGGAGAAAAGCTTGAGAAACCAAACAAAGACTGTGACAGCTATGGTCTAAGTTGGTAGACTCAGGTTTTTCAGTCAAGATAATGCTATAGTGACCAATGTCTCCCAACTTCTGAAGATTAGGACAGTAGTAAAGTTTGCAAAATGAGTTTCCCTCATTATATTAGTTAGTTTTGTTTATCATTGTGCAGAATGCCTAAAGAGGGAAGGGTTTATTTTGGCTTACAGTTAGAGAATATAGTCCATCGTAGCCAGAGAATAACAGGCAAGAACTTGAAGTGGATAGATAGATGACACCCACAGTCTGGAGGCAGAGAGCAATGAATTCTGGTGCCAAGGTGCTCCCCTTTTTTATTCTGTCTGGGTTTCCAGACAAGGGAATAGTTACATTAATATTCCAAATATTGAAAGTACCTCACAGGAGGGTTTTTTTAAAGGTGATCCTAGATCTTATTAGGTTGACAATCTAAAACACCAGACTCACTGAGTCCAGTGTTAGTCTAAAGAGTCTATACAAAATATTACTCCAAAAGGCTGTTTCTAATAAACCTGCAATTGTGGTTTAAAAGTATGCTGTCTGCTAATATGCATCTAAGTTATTTCATTTGTATTCAATAAATGTTCTTTACCCAGCAATGTAAAATAGTTTGAGTATCTTGTCAAACATTTTGATCTACTTCTCTTTTTGTTTTCCTAAGTAATAAAATAAATAATGAGCTGTATTTAAATCTATGTTTCCATACTGATTTAGGTTCCCCTAGGCACTAGACAACTGCCTAAGACCAGAAATGCAGAAGACAGTTAAATGCGCTGGTGAACAGGCTTCACAACTGAACCTCCCAGCAGGCACAAATGCTGTTGGAAACTGACTTCTAACATTTACCAGTTCTGCTGTGTGTGTGTGTGTGTGTGTGTGTGTGTGTGTGTGTGTGTGTGTGTACAAGCAAACTTTTCTGTCTTACCAGGGAGCTTCCAAATAACCACACAGAGATTTAGTAAAAATAAGTGATCAGCTGATTTCACACACTTGTTACTAACTAGCTCTTACATATTAAATTAAACTATATTTCTTATCTACATACTATCACATGGAAATGCCTTTTTCAGCAGGCAAGTTCATCTTGCTTCTATCCATGTCTCCTTGCAATTCTGCCCTTCTTTGTCTATGCAATCTCTCTCTCTCTCTCTCTCTCTCTCTCTCTCTCTCTCTCTCTCTCTCTCTCTCTCTCTGTCTGTCTGTCTCCATCCCACCTAACTGCTTTCTGCCTAGATATTGACCATTTAGATCTTTTTTAAACCAATGAGAGCAATACATTTTAACAGTGCACGGACTGACTGATTATTCCACATGTATTATGTTAATTTCATACAGAAATATGCAGATGTGTGTACAAAAGTATGCACTGTTGAGGCCAGAACTCAGTAGGTACTTCCTCAGTAGCTTTCTACTGTTTTTGAGACAGAGTTTCTCACTGAGTGCCCCATTGATTAGTAGACTGGCTAGTAGCAAGCTCCAGGATTGATTTCTTACTCTTAGCCACTGTCTAGCACTATGGTTTTCAGACGTAACCTAGCTTTTACTCTTCAGTCTGAAAAAGCTGTTTTTAAACTTGAGAATTGGAAAAAAATGATATAGGTACACATGCTTCATGGTAAGTTAATATACAAATGTAACAGCCATTTCTAGCACTGGAACTAAAAGTTCAAATGGTTGACTCCTTAATTTGACTCTTTAAATATACTCCCATAGTGTACTCCCTGCTTTCTTTTATTTACTTCATAAACCCTTGCTGGAACCATTATTTCCCACTCCCCTCTCCCCAATATTCTGCAAGCATACTTTATGACTCCTTTCCATGTTAGTACTTCAGGCACTGTGTTCTCGGGTGACAGAAAACCATTTTCTCTTCTGACTGCTGTTTAAACTCTCTAAGAACTTGTCAAGCATTATTATGTCATACTCACACAACTTGGGGATTTAATCTTCCACTCCATCCACTTCAACCCATATTCATTTTTTTTTTTTTTTGAGGAGCCAGTGACATAATCCCCAGTTGCAGAAATGAGAATTTAAGCATTTAGGTTCTCTTGAGTAACTCTGATTTTTCTTGAATCCTAAGGAATCTTTTAGAGGTAGGCCTACATCAAGGCAAACGTCAAATAGATTTCACAAGGTGACGCATCTTCTTTGTATTGTGCATTTTTATTTAAGAGTCTACCTCAACAACTCTTTATGCAAGTGAGAGAATGAGATTTCAGGGACATATAAACATGAAAAAGTAAAAATTTTATTTTTAAAATTCATTGAATTGAGTATGTAGGAAAGGGGGGGAGACCTCAGAGGAGCTGGGGTGAGAAGAGAAGTGAATATGATCAGTATAAGTTGTATGAAGTTTTCAAAGAATTAATTTTTTTTGAAATTTTAAAACAAAAACCTTAAAAAATTTTTCAATGTCATTTTTCTGACATTTTAAAAAGTAAATGTCCATATATCTGCTAACAGAGCCAAGATTCATATTCAATAATTTATAAATTAAAAATATTTTGTAGTCCAACAGTCACTACCAAATGGTTCAGTAAAGTCCTCAAAAATAAAAAGCAAATGTCTTGAATTGTAGCAATGTTGAAACAACATTAATTAGTTGAAAGTGCAAAAACTTTAAGAAGTTCTTCCAAACTTAGGGAAAAGTGTGAATAATCACTGTTGTGTGACAGAGAACTTGGGCATGTAATCTGAATTGTCTCTCTTTTTTCATTTTGTCTCTGTATTATAGAAAGAGACCAAATTCGGTATACCATTCCCCAGGATTCCAGGTTAAGTTACCTGAATTTTGGCAGTTAAAGGTGGTGGCAAGAGATTAAGCTTTTCTGTCTTTGCTTCAGATTGAAGCTTGAAAATTAGTTTTCTGTAACCTCACCTCATTGTCATCTTTCTTTTTCTTTTTAACTTTATTTTTATTTAATTTTTTTTTAATTTTACATACCAACCACAATTCTCCATCCCTACCCCCACCCCCATTCACTCCTCAGAGAGGGTAAGGACTATCATTCACAAGTCAACAAAGTCTGAAGTTATCAACTTGAGGCAGGACCAAGCCCTAATTCCTATATCAAGGCTAAGCAAGGTATCCCTTCAAAAAAAATGGGCTCTGAAAGACCAGCTCATGCACCACTTAATACTTCATTGTATAAATGTACCACATTTTCTTTATCCATTCTTCAGTTGATGGGGTATATAAGTTGTTTCCAGATTCTGGCTATTACAAGTAGTGTTGCTATGAACATAGTTGAGCAAATGTCTTTGAGCTATGAATGTACATTCTTTGAATATATACCCAAAAGAAGTATTGCTGAATCAAGAGGCAGATTAATTCCCAATTTTTGGAGAAACCAAATACTGATTTCCAAAGTAGTTGTACAAGTTTTCAATGAAGGAATGTTCTTATTCCACATCTTCTCCAGCATAAGCTGTCATCAGTGTTTTTGAATTTAGACATTCTGACAGATTTCCTTGATAAATTTGATTTAGTTTTAGCTTCTATCAGCTGACCCTTGCTCCTTTTCCAAAACATGATCTACTTTGCCTATCATTCTAGACTATAAAAGTGATTCTATGACAGCACACTGTTTCCTTTTTGGTTCTTACCAAATCCACTTTTATGCATAATAATTTTCTTGAAATATAACTATGTCTCCAAGTCTCAAGCTTTCTGATTAATTGCAGCTGATGATACAGCACAATGAATTTTGAAACATTTAAGATAACGGTTGGTGCAGCAGTAGAAATAAGGAACTAAGTACTGTGTATATGGAATAAAACCATGGAAGCTCATTTGGGAAAAGGCTCCATTAGAAAGACCAAAGAATAGAATGCAAACGTGAATTCAATCTACTTTTTATTCTTTAGTGAGAAGGAGCTTCTTATTGAGCAGTGAATGTTTCAACAGCTCCTTATTGCTTTGTATTCTGATCTAGGGACAGTAGGCATCATAGGCAGATTTTTTTATTGTGACTGTTGGCTCCCCAATAATGACAAAGAGACTTATTATAAACTATAAAATCTCCTCTGTCAGGTTATAACTTAACCCATTCCTGTTCATTTATTTTCTACCTTGTGGCTCGGTCGGTATCTTCTGGTATCTCTACCTCCTTATTCCCAGTATCTTTTCTGCCCTGAAAATCCTGCCTACCTATTGAATGTTCAGCTTTTTATTAAACAAATAAGAGTGTACAAAAGATTATTTTACAATATTTTTCATTTTTCTCTAAATAAATGGAAAAGGTTTTAACCCTACCATAGTAAAACTATATACATTAGAAACAATTATTCAGGTATTGTGTAAATAGAAAGAAAAAAAATTAACTTTAAAAACTACAACTATATACAAGAGCAATTATCAAGTAAGAATTACATTGACAATGTTCAGTCCATTTGTATTTGTCATATTCAGAAAACATATTTTATTATCTATCTTATCTTGATTAATTTAAACTTTTTATTATAATTGTATTAACATATCAAAATTAACTTCTTAGACATCAAAACATTTTAAAGATAAATAATTCAAGGTTTTTTTTGATTTTTTCTCTTTTTTCTTCTTTATTTATTTTGTATTTATCAAGAAAGACAGTAAAATGAATTTAAAATGCTGAAAAGTTAACAATAACTATAAAGAAGATAAAAATCATAAGCATGACTTATCAAGGGTGATAATGCAAATAAGATTACTACACATATATTTACTTTGTGTTCAGCTTTCCCTCTGAATTTTTTTCCATCCCTGTATATCCTTATTCAAGGTCCCTTCCCCCTCCCACCACATCAGGTCATTTTTTTCTTCTCTGCAACTCCCCATCCCCTTCTTGGGAAGGGAGCAGACAGTCCTATGATCCCACTGACCCAATAATGCTTGGATCAGTCTCCACTCCTGGCAAATCCAGGATGTTATTAACCTAACATCTCTTATGTAAATTCTTTTCTGAGTTTGGTAAAAAGAAAAACTATAAAGCTATAAAGTTTTATTAATTATTTTTTAAATTTTTATAATATAGTCTTCAGTCTCTCTCAGAGGCCCAAGAAAGATAAAAAGATAAAAGTAATAACTCTAGTAGACAGGAAATGAAGCATAAAATCTTCCAAAACTATAGAAATTACAATAATAGCTGGCTACTTGGACAATTTACTCAAGGATTCTCTGTTCCATTGGGGCATCCATGTTTGACCTTTCAGCCTAGAATATCTGACAAACCTTTCTCTAAAGAAGGAATTTTAAAGGATTAGCCTACATTGTCTTGGCAAAGTTCAACAGTCACTTTCTTTTGTATCCTGCTTGTCCAGTTTAGACAGTATATTGTTAGATGTTGAGGCAAGGGCAGTTTCTTTGTCCAGGGAATAGTTTTTACCATACAGAAAGCAAAGTCCATATTGAGATTCTTGGGTGCTCATCATTTTTTTGAAGTAAATTGGTACTGCCAGGAGCATGTGTATCTTGCTGTTATTAAAGGCCTTATGCTATTAAAACATTTTAAATGACATATTTTGTAGGTCTTTGAAGTATTTGACAATCACTTATCTAAAATGTAAGTCTGCATGACCTTGAAAACATATCTAATACAATTGAGTTTTAGTGTTATAGCTATTACCTGTATTCCTTTATTGTCCTAAAAAGCTTTTAAGAACTAAAAATTTACATTTTTAAATGGCCTGCATAGGTACAGTCTCTTAAATAAGATTAGAAACACATATATTGTATAACAAAAATAACCTTAAATTTATATCAATATAAAAAAATTCATTATAATGTAAAACATATGAGACTAGTGGTTGCTCAAAAAAAAAAAACCCAAAAATAAACAATCCACCCCTTTATCCTGTCATTTCTATACAATATTCCCCTTTTCCCTTTCACAAGATTTTCCTGAATCTAATCTTTGTTTCACTTTTTCCCTAGTCATGACCAATAACAACTTGTAACCAAGCCCCCTAAAAGATGACAAACATTCATAAGCCACTGAATGACCAAAAACCACCCACCACCCACCCTTGCCTTTGGAAATGCGGGTGTCATGTTCTATAGACTGCTTCCTGTTGTCTGAGGGAGATGGCATCACTGAGGGACCATGAGAAATTGAGATAATAGTCAAGTCCTGGGAAAGCTAGCTGTTGTCTAGTCTTGGTGTGATGGGAAAATATGGGGCTTATCTAAAGTTTGTCTGGAGTAGTCTGTGAGGCAGGACCATCTCACCCAGCAGCCTTGAAGCTGTTATAGATGTAGAACTTTAAGGAAATTGCAACAGAAGCAATCTTAGAGTCCAGATCACTTGAGCCATCCATTTTTATTGTGTCTGGTCCTTTGCTTAAAAAATATACAATCTTTCAAAGGCAATATATATATATATATATATATATATATACATTACCACAACTATAGACTCTTCATTGTACACAAGCCAGCCAAAGATAATTTTGTGTTGTTTTATGTTTGAGCAGGTAAAATGGATGTCAAATACCTTAAAGATTTTTTTAGATTTATTTATCTGTAGCCAGGATTTTTAGGGAATTTTCCTGATAAAACATAAATTCTATTTAACCTAAAACAAAAACAAATAAACCAAAAAACTACAGCTTTTTATTTTCTGTGAAAACAAAAGCATAACCTCCTCCCCAAACCAATACATCTTCTGACTTTTATAAGTTAAGTCATTTCTAAAGTCTCTAGGTTGGTTTGTATTTCAGCAGCCTCTTCCACAATCCAATGTCTCTCAATCTATGTTGTTTTCTGTTCATTAGCACTTGAAAATTTTTAAATTAACATGATACCATATAGGATCCAGACTCTGTTTGTTTTCCAATTTACATGACTTGCATTTTTTTATTTTATTCTCTCTTTAAAGACGTTATCTTATAATTTATAAACTACTTTTTTCAATGACAATAACCATTTTCTTTTCCTTTTTATGCCTACACACATTTTAAAAGCACACTATAACATGCTTGGAGTTTGCTTGTTTGCTTGTTTCAATCTGGATCTGTCATTACTAAGTATCTGCAATGTTCTTTAATTACATGAGATGTGGTGCAACTTGGTTTTTCACATGGTGCTGGAACATGGCACTGAAAGATGGCTCCAGCCTGTAGGTAATAATAGGTAGACATTTCTCTGTATACTGCAGAGCATCATCTGGCCTAAGAAACTGCAGAACTAGCAAGCTACATCTGGCTTTTTGTTCAGAGTTTTTGTTTTTTCCTCAGGCCCTATGTTTAGATATTCGAGTACCCACATTGCATGCCATTTGTGAACAGAATTTTCTTTGGACCTCTAGTTCATAAGAAATGACACAGAGACTTGTTATTAATTATGAAAGTTTGACCTATAGCATAGGCTTGTCCCATTAACACTTATAACTTGAAATAACCCATTTCTATTTATCTATGTGTTGCCAAGTGACTTGTGGACCTCTGTTTCTGCTTATCTGTTTCCTCTGACCCTGCTGGCAACTTCTCCTTTCTTTTTCCCATAGCTCTCTGTCCCCAGAAGTCCCATCTAACCTTTTCCTGCCTAGTTAATGGTCATTCTGCTTTTTATCAATCAATCACAGTGACCTATCTTCACACAATGTAAAAGAAAATCTTACAACAGGGCATATTATTTGATGGGTCACAGTAAAATGTTCTGTAATTCAATCTCCAGTGAGAGAAAAAAATTAAACTATGAAGAAATACATCAAAAACATTAAATCTGGTTCATTAATAAAATAAGTTCCAAATGAGGTCAAACTCTCATGGAGATTTTGATCCCATTTAAATTTTACCCTTCCAGTAGGAATTGAGATTCCTGCTACATACTAGACAGTATTTTATGTTCTACATCCTATAGCATAACTCTGAATAAGAAAGGTCAAAAAATAATACTTGTTTTTTGTGATGCAAATGAAGATAAGAATATTTACATGTAAAACCCAGATCATCCTTCTGTTTTTATAAGGTTGCTTTTAATATGAAAAAACCATAGTACAGACTTTTGTATTTATTATTTACTAAAAATAACATCTGTAAAAATCAAATCCTGTAGGAAATTAATCCAAATCTTTTCAAGATATTGTAAGTGCAGATGCACTTTTTAAAATAAATCTTATTATAAAATCTTTGTGTGTGTGAGTGTGTGTGTGTGTGTGTGTGTGTTTTAAGAAAATGTATTACTGAAGACACTCCACATATAGGACACAGGACCTGTGTGATTTGAGTTGGATCTGATCTGAAAGACTCCTTCCTGAAATCTAGCTTTCTTAGTACCAGAAAATATATACAAGCCACAAAAATGGGAGAAATTAAATAGTCCTACCTGATGTGTGATGTCTTTCTGTACACTGTGAAATACAATTGGATAATAAAGAATCTGTTTTGGCCTATGGCAATCTAGTTTATAGCAGGCAGGAAATTCAAGCATAGATCATAGGATAAAAGGGCAGAGTCATACAGAGATGAGTTGCCGCCTAAGAGAGAAAGATCTAATGGAACACAGGTAAAGCTACTAGCCATGTGGCAAGGCATAGAGACACATCATCCAGCTGCCCAAGAATGAACATGTAACAAAAAGAAAAAAAAAAAAAACAGGTAAGCCAGAGGTTATGTGGCAAGACATAGATTAAATAGAAATGGGTTAAGCTGTAAGAACTACCAAGGAATATGCCTGAGCCATAGGTAAAACAGCATGTAATTAATACAAGAGTATATGTGATTATTTGGGATCAAGCAACTGTGGGTGGTCTGTTTGAGACAGCTGGCCCAGATCTTGGGGCTAGGCCATGCCAGAAACTCATACTACACCTACTCAGTTGTGACTCCTGAGAATGACCATAATGACCATAATTACAAGATACATATAAAGGTATAGTAAGTGCCACTCACATGTTAGTCATAATCAACAGCAGTCTACTTAGACTGAAGACTGACTCAACAGGAGGAAAATTCTAACTGGTACTGGAAACCTATGTATCAAATATAATTAGAAAAAAAATCTACTACTGTCATCTTGATACACATTTCCTTACAAAAATCTAAATTTTCTTCTTATACCAACAAGTATGGCTACCACCCCTTATCAAAGAGGCCTGACTTTACAATAAATGAAGATCATTACAGAAAATTATATCTGAACACAATGCAAAGATCAACAGATCATGGGGAGCCCAGCTCTAATGGACACATCTATACCTTATCTCCTGGATCTATGACTTAAGGGAACATGCTGGGAGAGAAGGTGGAAAGATTGTAAGAGCCAGAATAGAAAGTTCCCTGTCAAACAGCTTCTGCATAAATAAGATGTGAACAATGATAATATCAAAAATATGTTAAAATGGAAGAGTAAATTGAGTTTCACAGAAAATAAAAAGCTGTATGGTTTTTTGATTGTTTATTTGTTTTTGTTTTAGGTTAAATAGAATTTATGTTTGACCAGGAAAATTCCCTGAAAATCCTGGCTACAGATATAAATAAACCTATAAAAAAATGGTAAGAGCTAAAATTATATGCACCCAAACAACAAAAAGGAATTCGACAGCTTGCATTTATATATTTGTGTATATTCACAAACCACACACACACACACACACACACACACACCAACAATAACGAAAAAGAGGCTATCTAATTGAGGCTGGGTGGGAGATATGGAAGGAGTTTGAAGAGAGGGTATTTGAGAGGGGCTGGGAGAAGAACAGAAAAGACAGAGTATGGTAGTTTGAAAGAAAATGAATCCCAAAGTGACTGGCAGTATTAGGAGATGTTGCCTTGTTGTAGCAGATGTAGCCATGTTTGGAGCAAGTGTGTCACTATGGGTAGGCTTTGAAGTTCCTTTTGCTCTAGCTTTCCTCGGTGTGACATTCAACTCAGATCATTTCCTGTTGCCTTCTCATCAAGATTTAGCCAGCACCAGGTTTGCTTACACATTGTCCTACTCCCCACCATAAGAATAATGAACTGATCCTCTGAACTATTAAATGTGACACCCTAATTAAATGTTTTTTTTTAATATAAGAGTTGCCATGGTCATTGTGTTGCTTCAAAGCAATAGAAACCTAATATGAAATAAAAATTCATGAAAAATAAAAATAAATTAAAATTTTTCTAAAAATATATTTAAATTTTTTAAAGTATAGTAACTTTAAGAAATGCAAACAAAGTCACAGGCTTTTGTGGTCCATAATCCCAGAGTCTTCAGTGTTCATACATGGTTTTATTTTAATACACCAAATGGATATTACATGGAATATTTTCCAGAAATACTTGATCACAAAATCTTGTATACACTAAGTATCTTGAAAGAAAATATTTTGTGAAACACCAGATTGGCAAAATTAGTCTAAAGAAATTATTCTAAAAAATTAAACTGTAGTTAAGACCAAAGAAGAAATCCATGTCAGAATAATTAGATCAAGTTTAATATTTATATGGAAATTGATGCATGCTGTCAAGTCTTGATATTAATTCACATTCATTATTTATATTCTAAAGCACTAACTATCCTGTTGTCAGTGCATAGTTCTAGATAAATAATTTTTGATGGACTATAAATTTTATCACATTGCGCAGTTGAGATAGAGTGGCAGGCTTTGAAATCAGCTGGATTTGTGGGCTTAGATTATTAGTTTTGTCTTCATAAGCCTTGACAGGCATGGTATTTAGTGAATGTTTAAACTGGACATTAAGAAACTCCCAGGAATGCACAAGTATAACCCCAGATAAGGCTCTAAGCAATAGCAGAGAGATTGTCTGAGCTGGCCTTCTCTTATAATCAGATTGATGACCACCCTAATTGTCATCAGAGAGCCTTCATTCAGTTACTGATAGAAACAAATGCAGAGACCCACAGCCAAGCATTGGACAGGGCTTCAGGAATCCTGTTGAAGAGAGGAAGGAGATGGGGAGTCAAGGTGATCACAGGGGAACCCACAGAAACAACTAACCTGGACTCATAGAAGCTCACAGAATATGGACCAAAAGCTATGCAACCTGCATGGGATGGACCTAGGCCCTCTCCATATGTGTGACAATTGTGTAAATTTTGTCTGCTTGTGGGACTCCTAGCAGTGGGATCAGAGCATATCCCTAATGCTTGGACCTATCCATTATACTGGGTTGCCTTGCCCACACTTAATACAAGGGAGGATCTAAGTCCTTCCATGCATTGTTGACAACTATGTGAGACATAACTCTTTCTGAACAGAAACAGAGGAGGAATAGATGGGAGATGCAAAGGAGAGGCTGAGGGTAGGGACAGGAGGAGAGGAGTAAAAACTGCAGTTAATATGTAAAATAAATTTAAAAATTAATTTAAAAGGAAATAATTTTAATGGCTAGCATCTAGTATCATTGTGAACTTCAAAAGACCTAATTGTTTTCTCTGTAGATATCACAACAAATTCTAAATTTTATGTAACAATAAACTTATTGATGTCCACATTTTAAAGAGCAATGTTATGTTGTTCAGACTAAATCAATAGGAAGATAGATTGTTTTCAACTTCCTAGTAACAATGCTTTTTATCTGGACAGATATTTGTGTACCAAGAATCTGAGGATTTGAGTCTTTTACGTTTTCTCTATCACCTCTGCAGTTCTAGTTTGCTCTATTGATCACTTACCCTTCATAGATAAGATATTCAACCTTGATTGATCAAGCTTCAGGGAATATGCAATAATCTATATGTTTATAGAACCCCAGTGTTTGTATGACAATGATTAATGAGGTATGACAATTGGGATGTAATTTGGTTATGAAAAAAGACCCTTCATTAAAAAAAAAAAAGGCCAGAGAATTTCCTTGCCCCTTCCACCATGTGAGGACATAGCAAAGAGGGACCATTGAGGAACTGAGAAACATATCCTCACCAGAAACTGAGTTGCCAGAGCCTTGAACTTGAACTTCCAAATTTCTAGAGCTAGAAGCAAATGTTTCTGTTGTTTATAATCTGCATAATTTGTGGTTGTTTTGTTATTATTATTGTCATTGTTTTAGTGGGATCCAAATACAGTAAAATAGGGTTCTCAGAGTCATGAAATTCTGTAAAATATTCTCTTTTTGTGTGAGTTGTTGTATGACAAAACATTTCCCAAGGAGACTCAAAATACATGTTTTCTAACACCAGACAGTACAGACGCCACCAACATCTAACTTGATGAAACGGGGAGTTTTATTGATTACTTTACTATAATATGGGAGAGTGGTTGCTTACAGGAACACAAATGATTCAAAGAGCTGCATCAGCAAGGCCCACCCTACCATAGTGATAGCTGATGAAAGCTGCAAACCTAAAGCACAGTGGACAACCTGACGACAGTTCAACAGGATGGAGAATGTCCTGTCCATGTTACTCAGTTGGTCTAAACCTCTTTCAGGCAGCTGAGATGGTTTCTGCTTCCAGGAAGCTGATCTGGTCCCAAGTCTTCCTTGCAGCCCTGCTTTTCTATGAGTGAATTTTTTTCACCTTGGTTGCTTTCTCTTGGGATGGAGTGGTCTAGGGAATCTAGTTGCTTTTAATAATGCACAGATAAGAATTTTCTTTTTATTTATTTTTTCATACAGTGGCAAAAAAATAACTACACTATTTTGAGTTATTTACCTTCTGTCTTAAGAAGCTTTCCAGCAGAATGGGATGTTTCAATCTTCGATAAAACTGTTCCACTTATTCATTTAAATACAAATTCAGTTTGATACTTATTCAAATACAAATAAAGTATTTATTCATTCAAAATAAGCATTTATGTTTTTTCATGGGTGGGTTACATGGCTCTTGGTACATTTTCAAATGCATTTTAAATCCCTCATACAATTTAAAATATATTACCTATATATTTCTCAAGGTTTTGGCCATATATATAAGAAGCAAGTCACAAATTAATGTTTAAATTTAAAATAATTCTCTAAGTTAATGGTATAGTACTGTGAAGAAGAGAGGATGAGCAGGAGAAAAGAAGGAAGCAGAAAAGCAACTGGAGATGGAGAGAAGGAGGAAAGAAGAAAAAAATCCAGGGTTTTGACATATTTTGCCATTATATGAAGAAAAAATAAATATAAGAAAAATTTCTTACTGATATGTTATAAAATATTCTATTAACCACCCTGTATGACTAGATACTGATGCTCTGAGAAAGAGTGGATTACTGAGCATTGTACTCAGGTTCAGGCATGAGATACCCCATAAATGTAGATCAAGTGGGATTCAGGCACTAGCCAGGAAGAGGTATAGAAACAAAGGTTCATTCTTTGTCATCTTAGTTAATAGATTGGCATGACAGTTTCTTTGTGGTCAGATAAAAATTCTGGATATAGTTGGAGTTTAGTCTAGAAGAGGCTTGGGTAGAATTTTGTGTAGGAGAAATTATTATAACCCAACATAGCAGAAATGGCATTCTGAAAACTGAGAAATATATGAAAATACTTTCGAATGATATCTTCAAAGGCACACAACTCAAGAAGTTTTCAAATATGGGTGGCAGCAGCATACAGCCATACAGAGGAACTTCATTTTCTCTTTGGTATCCATATGGCTTCATTATAACCTGTGCCCTACCCTGTACCCACTTCTCTACAATATCCATGCCTTACTACCCTCCTTGCCTAACTTCTCTACACACAGTGGTCCCTATCTTTGCTTTCCTTTTATTTATGCCCTAGTATCCTCTCTTATTCACGGCATATGCACTTCATAATTTTTTAGCTTCCATAGGTACTTTCTGTTAAACAAACAGAAATATAGATACAAAGCTAGGATCCACATAAGAAAGAGAACATGATGTGTTTTTCTGGTGTTCTTCTAGGGCTCGCCTACTCTATTCTATGTATTTTTTCCTAATTCCATACATTTCCTTGCATATTTAATTTTCCTATACAATTACATAAATCATCACTATTTACATGTATCACATTTTCATTGTATTTATCAGTTAATGGCCATATAGAAGGCTTCCATTTCCTAGCCATTGCAGATAGTACAGCAATGAATATGAATTTACAGGTGTCCCTATGAAATTGTATAGAATCCTACATGTATAAATTGCTATAACTGAGTCATATGGTAATGTTGTTTGTTAGGAACAGAGGGATTCACTAGACCTGAAAATGCAGTGAAATGGAGACATTTTTCAACACTTTCCATTTTGCAAAATCTGAGCTTGAGGTCACTGTACAGACACTATAGTAAGAAATTGCCACATGCAGTTACCATGTTAAACAACACAGAATGCCTATAATAGGCCCTCTAGGAAACAGATGCTTTGAGTTTGACACCTGAACTATGGAAGTTCTCTGTGGTTAATGTGGTAATGATTTACCTCTTTCTGGATCTCAGTTTCTCTGCATGGAAAATCAGAGTGTTTCATGGTGTCCCTGTGGTTTCAAGATGACTGGATCTATTGTGACTACCACTTATGTCTTTTCTGTTCAAGCTCTCAGTAAAGCCTCATTCAGACTTTCCTGGAAATCTTCAAAGAACAAGTTGCACCATACCCTCCAAATACAGATATTTGATGACACAATGTAAAAAGAGTCATAGCTCTATATCCCACAGCTTCAAGAGCACAGAAAGAGAACTTACTCAGTCTATAAAATACTTGGAGACCTGATGAAATACATATGGAATTATTCCTGCTTCCTGACATAGCTCTTGAGAATCTCTGGAGTAAAGTCAACCATCCCCTCACCCCTGCCTTTGGTTTTAGTTTTATGGGTTATGGTTTTTTATTTTATCTTTAATTTTTTTTAAGTAAGTGTGTGTGTTTGTGTGTGTGTGTGTGCGCGCGCGCACGTGTTTGTGTTGTGTATAGCCATGTGAAAGTCACAGGACAACATTCAGGAATTGGTTCTCTGCTCTCTCTGTGGGATTGTGAACCACAATCCTAACCCTAACCCTAACCCTAACCCTAACCCTAACCCTAACCCTAACCCTAAACTTTAGGTTTAGACAGCAAGGACCTTTATCACCTGAGTCATTTCACAGAGTGCTTTATGTTAGTGAGACTATAGTTTGCAAAGTACCTGAATGAAAAAAGAAGCTACAGGAACCTTTGGCTTAAACTTGTGTGACAACTGACCTCGGAAGCAGGAAAAATCATGAGGGAGGGAAATAGGATCCTTCAAACTCTGAGAGTTAGGGGTGTCTCCAGGTAGTGTCATGACATCATCAAGCTGGGCTCACTCAAGAGGAATGTAGAATATTTTTTTTAGAAAAGAAAGTCCCACATACAGTGTTGACTGTATGAGCAGAGAACATAAAGAAATACTTTGGTTTGTTTCTATATCTTACAGTACCACTCAAATCAAATCTGTAATAATGAAAAAGAAAAAAGCTAGGAAATAATGAAGAAAGTATTCCAGGCAAGGCAAGTGACAGATATAAATGCCTAGTTGCAAGAAATGCCAAATACATGAATGTCACCAAACCTCAAGGTAGAAAAGGTTAGGAAAGGTGACATAGAGATTAATGAGAAGGTAGTAAGGATCTTGAGTAAAGTTAAGGGGTACTTGGGGCTAGCAGTTGAGGTGATATTGGTGACTAGGATTACCATGACTACAGCAAAGAATGAAGAAGAGCAATCTCGGTTAAAAGATGGGAGGAATTAACATCAGCTTCAGAAACAAAACTCAAAGGTTAAAGTAACTTGTTGCTGCTATTGAGAGAAAGAAACAAAGCAAGATGGCATCCCAGGGTATGGCTTGGTTAGCTATTATATAGTTGTGATGGCCCTTAAAACAATGCAAAGAATCAGGTCTATTCAGAACTTCTTAGAGAGTATTTCTTAAGTATTCTGGAAACTACCAGAGTAGTTTTGGGTAGGCTTAGAAAGGCTTCATGCAAATAAACTAGATGTTTTCTGGCAATAATCATGTATGTTTAATACATATTCAATCTCAAAAGAAAAAATGGGTCAAATTATAAAGAACTTCATAATTTTAAATTACATTTTATTTCCCATGAAAACCTTAATGACACAAGAAGTAAGATAAAGTTGTTACAATGGTGTCTTCTCTAATAAACTTTAGGGTCTCTCCTCCAGGAGTAATTGGACCTCAACAGTGTATGAGTTATAAAGGATTGGGGGTTTTTCTCATATCTCTTAGGCAGCCAGGTTGAGTCCTATTTGTTTTCATGATATTCAAATGTCTTTTACTTTCTCCATTGCTGGAACTCCATTTTATCCATGGGTATAGCAACTGAGAGGAAAAAGGGTTTATTTGGACTTAGAGCTCCAGAGGGATACAGTCCACCATGGTAGTGAAGATATGTCAGCAGGCAGGAAAGGCATGGTGTCAAGAACAGGAAGCTGTCTGGCCATATGGCAGCCATACTCAGAAAACAAAAGGTGAATAGCAAGAGGTAGAAGCACATTTCTAAAGCCTGAAACTCTTTCCCCACACAGTGACCACTTCTTCCAGCAAGGCTTCAACTTCTAAAAGTTCAACAACCTTTCCAAACTTCCACAACTGGGGAGAAAGTGTTCACACACAGGAGCTTCAGGATACATTTTATATTCAAGCCAGAATAGACAGAACGGCTTCCCTCCAGATTCAGGAAAAGTCAAATGCAGGCTTATAGGACATTCTGACAGCCTTCAGCTGTTTATCTCCCTTGTGTGGTGCTGTCTGCCTTATATGGGCTTCACTGGCATACCTTCCAATATTCAACAAAAGAAAAAGATTATAAAAATAAGCTAAGTACATAAGACGGAAATTATCAAAACCATTGCTCGGTAAAAGAACAGAGATCAAGACAGTGTGGTCAACAAATGCAGCCAATGTAAGGGGACATAGAAGGTTCCTGATCAAAATTATGAAATGAGATTATTTCTTTTTTTATTATTATTATGAATAAAGAAGTCACATTTTCTATCCTTGTATATCCTTATTCAAGGTCCAAAGGTGTTTCCAATCCCAAGCTGTTCAGTGGTTGTGGTTTGCAGCTTGAGCATGCTTTGCTTTTTTCTTGTTTGTTTATTTGTTTAGATTCCACTAATGAGTGAGTACATCCCCTGCTTATCTTTCTGGGCTTGTGATACCTTGCTCAGGAGGATATTCTCCAAATCCATCCATTTGCCTGCAAATTTTAAGATATCATTTTTTCTTACTGCTGAGTAGTACTCCATTGTGTAGATGTATCACAGTTTGTTAATCCATTCTTCAGTTGAGGGACATCTAGGTTGTTTCCAGGTTCTTGCTATTACAAATAACGCTGCTATGAACATAGTTGAGCTAATGCCATTGGAGTGTGACTGTGTGTCTTATCTCTTAGTAGATTTTGGAGGCTATAATGACTTTTAAAAGCCATAAAAGAATATTCAGGCTGATTTTTATAGACAGAATATTATTCAGCTGATTGTCATTCTTGGAAAGTAACCCTTCCAGAAGAGATAATCAATTCCTTAACTTGGGCATTTCATTACATTGAATGCTCAAATGTGGCTGTCTTACATTCACCAAAATCAGTAGACATTTTGTCAACATTAAAATGAAAACATGCACAACTGGGCATGTCATTCATTTGAGGAAATAGATGTCAAGTAAAAAAATCTATACTCTAGTAAAAACTTGTGGCTATTTTTAAAACATTCATTGGCAGTGATTTCCTCTTGACAGCTGTTTACATATACTAATTTTTATTCTTTACATAGATTTTTATGCCCCTGTTCCACTGGAAATCTTGCAGTTAATAAAACTACAAGCAAGTCACTGCTCTCAAGTGTTTTGAATTCTGTTCAGTTCAATGTTGAGTATAGCTGCTTAGGGGCAATATACTTCTTCAATTTTAGTGTTCTAAAACATATTGTTGTGGTTAGTAAGCATTATAAGAGCCTTCTAAATTTAACAAACCTTTTCATTCCCTTTACAAAGCCCACCCACAAGAGAAGATAAAACTTTGATTTTATCCATACTCACTCAACTGGTTAGTATAATTTCCCCCCACACACATACACACACCAGTTCTAAAAAGCCTACTTCTAGAGCAAAAATGCTGTAGAAAAAAAATATGTTAGGAAAACATGTAACCCTTGATTCTGAGAATCTAAGAGAATGCAACTTAAACTGAGTGGTAAATTTAAATAGTTTAAACTTTCTCACTTTTTCCATACCAGATCTCCTTTCTTGCCCCCTGCCCCCCCAACACCTTTACGATTATATGATTAGATGAAGGCCATTTGCTGTTTATGTGAGTACTTCCACAGCTCATGTCGAAGTACTCTGTCTTTCCTCCATGTTGATGGTTTTGTATAGTGGGATTATGTTGGTACGTTGTAAATATGTGTCCCTGCTACTGGTTTAATAAAAAGCTTATTCACCAGAGGCAGACAGGAAGTGTGGGCAGGGCTACCAGACTAAAAATACTCTGAGAACAGGAAGAATAGAGTGGAGTTGTCAGAGAAAGTCAGATGTGTCGCCAGCAGAAACAGAAAACAGAAGCTGAAATGTTGCTCTAAGAAAAGGTACCAAGCAAGCCACTTGGCTGAACAGGATAAGAATCATGGGTTACTTTAAGGATAAAGAGTTAGCCCAATTATAAAATTAATAGAAGCCTGTGTGTGATTATTTGAGACTCAACAGGGCTGAGAGTGGGTCAAAGTCTCTGGGTTAGGCCAGAAAGTCCAGCCCAGAAATAAAATACAAGAGGTTTGATGGAGTTATGTGAGCTTAAAGCCTAAAAACATTAGTGGGCTTTAGGTGGTGACTGGGTTAATGAAGTTGTTGTTACAGAGGGGGGAAAATGAATCTTAATTTATGCAATCCGCAAACAGAGCTTATTGCTGTTAAGCCATAAGAAATTGTGATCACTTCCATGAAGGACAAATCTGGGTGGTTATGTTTCTAGTTTTTTTACAAAACGAAGGTGCAGAGGAATGGAGAAAAAGAGCCTGATTTAAGATGGGGCAAAATTATTTAACTGCAGGGATTTCTTTGGTTTTATATTCTATCCTAAAAGCTCAAGCAATTTTTACTCTCTATGCTGTATCACACAAATATTTAGCTAAGAACTTTAGACACTCTCTTGCCAAGTAGTTTGTGAAACATAGCAACTTGTCATTCTCTCTGCTGATTTTAAACAAAAAAAAAAAATTAGAAAAGACCTTTCAGAATGGCTTATAACCACTGTGAATTTTTTTGTATCTATGTTTGTAAAGATTATATGTAAAGATTATATGTATTTAATTATTAAAATAGATTCATTTTGATACTTAATGATGTGATGCTAATGTCTAATATGACGATACTCAATTGATTAAAAATGTTCATAAAAATTTGAGGAAACTTACATTAATTATGTAAAAACTGTGCATTTTTTCTTTTCCAATTTTATTTATTTATAAAGGATTTTTCTATGTATAACACTGCTTCCCCTCCCTTTCTTCCTCCCAGTCCCTCCCAGTTCTCCCTTAGAATCCCCCATTCCTATCCCCCCTCCATTCATTCCCCAAGAAGGGTAAGGAGTCCCAAAGTGGGTCAGTTCAGTCCGGCATACACAGTTGAAGTAGGTCCGAGTCCCTCATCCCAGTATTAAGACTGGGTTAGATGTTCCTCTGTAGGGAATGGGCTCCAAGATGCCAGTTCATGCACAGGAACATAGTCTGATCCTACTCCACAAGGTTCTGCATACTGCCCATGCCAATGAGCAGTCATCTACCTTTGGACAGTTTAGTTCCTTTTCCTGATGGTTCCTCAGCAGCTGTTTTTGATTCAGTGACCTTGCCAGAGCTCCAGCCAGCCATCTCTATGGCTCTCCTTCTCATAATCCCTATCCCTTTGCACATATAGACTCTTTTCTCTCTCCTTTAGTTGGGCCAGGAACTAACCTAGTGGTTAGTTAAGGATCTCTACTCCCACCTCTATTTATTGCTGAATGTAGGTTCTGTAATAACACTTAGAGGGGGTCATTCATCCGATTATAGGGGAAGTCCTGTTTAAGTACCTCTCCACTATTGGTTGAAGTCCTAGTAAGGGACATCGTGAATTCTTGAAGGTTTCCCTAATACTCAGCCTCTTTCCAACCCTACATTGGCTTGCTCTATCAAGATACCCATCTCTTTTTTCTCCCTTTCTGTTGCTTCTCTCAGTCAACCATCTCCTTCTCTCATGATTTGTTCCAACCTCTTATTTTTTGCTACCCATTAAGACCCCAATTTGCCCAGAATATCTTCTCTACTTTTTTTCCTAAGGAGGGTTCCTGGTTGTCTCTCTTAAGTTTCTTCTGATTCCAAGTTGTTCAGGGGTTTTGTTTGGTCACTTGGGTATTCTTTGCTTTTTGTCTAAAATCCACTTATAAGTAAGTACATTCCATGCCAATCTTTCTGGGCTTGGGATACCTCACTCAAGAGGATATTCTTCAAATCCATCCAGCAAATTTTAGGATGTCATTTTTTTAACTCCTGAGTAGTACTCCGTAGTGTAAATACACCATAATTTCTTAATCCATTCTTTAGTTGAGAGGCATCTAGATTGTTTCCAGGTCATTACTATTACAAATAATGATGCTATGAACATATTTAAGCTAATGGCACTGGGGTAAGAATGTGCATCCTTTGGACTTATTCCCAATAGTGGTATTGCTAAATCACTGAGGAGAACTATGCATTTTAAACCAGTATGAAATGAGAAGTAGAAAGCAAATCAGAGACTATTGGCATAAATGGTTGCTGGAGATGCAGGAGGACAGTAGTAGAATTCTTCAGTGGTGTAGCCACTGTATGTTGTCCTTGCTCTAGAAAATTGCCTCCCATGAATGCTCAGGTTAAAAAAAAATACCCTCTAATTAAACTCAGTGGGCCACCTAATCAAAGAATAAAGTTTATAAGAATTGTTCTAACACAATAGAAGGAGAATAGAGGAGCAGAATTTGGGGGAGAAAGTGACTAAATTTTATTATGTAAGTGTATAAAACTGTTAAGCAGAGCACTAAGGGCTCGGGAGCCGTCGGGATTGGAGGGCTGGAGGAGCTGAAGATCTGGAAACTAGGCCGAGAAGTGGCCTTCTAGGCACGGGGCAGAGTGCAAACAGCGATGTGCTGACCCCATAGCAGGTTCGTATCTTGAAGCTTTTTGGGTATGAGATGGCTGAATTCAAAGTGACCATCAGACACATGTGGGATGCCCAGTCAAGAAGATTCCAGCACATGGACTATGATCTGCTTGAGAACGCAGATCAATCAGAGGGAGAGTCTGAAGAGGAGGAGGATGACAGCTGACTATAGGACATGGGACTAAGGCCTTCTAGCAAGTTCTTCATCTCCAGTGGACAACCAGGACTGCTGTCACCCCTCTGCAGGGAGCAGCTATGTATTTTGCTATGGATAAAGACAAGGGAGATTGTTGAGGTGGGAATTTATTTCTACAAAGAATAAAATTATGTTTACAGGATTTTTCCTGTAGACAGCATGAGACTTTTTCTAGGAAAAAGGCCTTCAGCTCTGTGCTTCTGTTTGGGGCCTGCACATCCCAGCTCCCTGGCATCCCAGCACTGCAGATAGCTGATGGCAGATCCCAGAGTTGGGTGTCCTCTCCAGTCCTTTGTCTGGAATGGATTGGCTGAGGAGAGTTTAGTGCCCTGGAAACTTCATCACTTAAACATGTGTAGTCACCCAAGCTAGAGCTGAGGCTCACATACGGAGAGCGAGGGTCTGTCCCTAAGGCAGGGGAAAGCTGCTGCTGGAGTTGGGAGCAAGGAGTTTATTGACTCAGACTGTAGCGAGGGCTGGTCTTGAACTTGAGGTAATCCTCTTGCCTCTGCCCCTTTTTTAAGTGCTAGGATTACACCTGTGCTAGCTAGCATACCTGGCTGGCTGGCTGGCTGTGTCCCACAGGAGGAGAGTGGTAAAGTGTGTGCCTGCCATGTAAGACCCAGGTTCCCTTCCTAGCAACCCACAGAAACTGATGCAAGTTGCTGGGCCTATAGACCCATTCTGATTTCCTGACCTCTCACAGGTCAAATAAAGTCCAGATAAGTCCTACCAATCAAGAGTCTGTGTCCCCACCTGCCTATTCCTCAGGAGGTGGAACCTCATGCCTTTCCCTGGTTTGGTGTTCCAAATCCATTTACTATCTGCCAGGACCATGGACCTGGAGATTTCAATGTACACCTGAGAGAAAAAATTCCCCCTTAAAGTTTCATAACTTGGGGGCTGGAGAGATGGCTCAGATGTTAAGAGCACTGACTGTTCTTCCTGAGGTCCTGAGTTCAATTCCCAGCAACCACATGGTGGCTCAAAACCATCTATGATGACATCTGCTGCCCTCTTCAATATACTGTATACATAATAAATCTTTTTTAAAAAAACTGTTAAGCAATTAAAAACAATTTTAAAATGCTAATTAAAAGCAGAGATGTAATTGGTGACCTGTGAGAAACCCTAATTTAGTCCCTAACACAATAAATGAATAAAGTAAGTAGGTTTTACATATATGCTTTGGAAGTACACAATGACACAAATTTCAAACAAATGTAACACAAGTGTGTTTTCAGAAGTTGGTTTCCAAAAGATGGAGTACAGTTTCCTCTCAAAGTATCTGCAGTTAGAAACAGACAGACAAACAAACAAACAAACAAAAAGCATTATCCTTAATACACTGGAAATAATTTATACTCATAAGTACTGAGTTCTAAAATGGGACCATCAGTACTAAGTCCTAGTACTACATCCTAGGATAATGTGATTAATAAGTAGTAAACAAGTGAATTATGTTTCTTGAGATAGCTAGATTGTGCCTTATTAGTGTCAACTCAAAATTTTTGGCTGAATTAAGGTTTCTTTTATAAAAATATATAAAACTTACATGAAGAGCAAAATTAAAACCTATTTTATGAGTCTATCACACAGCAGAGACCTTAACTACAGTGATTCATTAGAGGCAATATTCTCCAGAAAGCACACTGTAAGATTATTGAGGTTACAGTTAAGATCAACACCTTAGGAGGGAGTGGTATAAGAAGACTGAAGCAGAGCAAGAAGTAGATGCTGAAACATTCACAATAAAGGCCCAACTGATCCTCCCAAAAGGATAGTGCTGCATTAGGAATGGCCTTGCAGAATGTCTGGGTCCTGCGTTTGGGATTTTATATTTCTGTGTGTGCCAATCACTAAATAGAGACTATCCAAGAAAAGGGCACATGACTTTGAATGAGGCAACAGCCTTCAAGATGAGGTCATGTATCTTCTCAAGAGGTTTCATCACAAATTGTTTAGTTACTGCCCCCAGCAGCTAGAAGCATTTAGTCCTGACCTTGATGGAGTGAAAAAATTGGGCAACATGCTGGCCTATCCAATTCAGTGACTCTGTTTCTGGGGCTACATATGAATCCACTTGCCCTTCTCCATAAAACAGATAAAACATTACTTGCCTGGCCAACTCTCTGTTCTAGTTCATAGCTTGACACAGAAGAAATACCAAGTGAGAGTTTCTTGTCTGGCACCTCACACCCTTAGATAAATGTCAGAGTTCCTCTCCACATACACACTAAGGTCAAAGCAAAAGAAATCCTGGATCTCCAAATTCTAAAACAGAGTCAAGCTCCAGCTGAAATGAAAAGGAATCCCAAAGAATAATCTGCTAGATGATGCCAGAAAATTCTGTGTATACTAAAGAAAGAATGTCCCTAAAATTTAATTAAATTATATTGCAATTTGACAGATCCATAAGATCAGCTCACTCTTTTAATTGATCATGATCAGGTCTGTATATAATAGGAAGTAATAAGTCAATAAATAAGCATAATTATTTATGGTCTTTTGAATACATGATTTAGTTCATATAGTATAAACCTAAATATGTGTCTATTTTATACAAGGCACAATAATAAACTTAAGTAACATGTATTGCAGAAATATGGCCCCACGTTGGGTACCATCTGTATTAAGAAGTTTTTGGCAAAGTCCCAGTGCACTCTGTAGCTGGCGCAGATATAGTCTGCCTGTCACCATACTCACAGCTGCTGCTGAGGGAATTTGCACAGCTACCCACCTCGACCTCCAACTGAGCAAACAGATAACTTCTGGGGTCTCTGAAGGGCAGATTCAGACCCTGCCCAGAGAGGTGACAGAAGGCACACAAGTCCGAGTGCCACAACTGACCAGGAGCCATCTAATCGTGAACCACTGAAACCATGGGCAAACGTCAGTGCAAAAAATTACATAATAATACAAAGAACAACATGATAACTCCAGAAGAGAGTGGCGATCTTACAAATACAAGACCTGAACTGAGCAATGAAGAGGAAACAGAAGGAAGCAACACCAAAAATTCCTTTTTGATGATCATCGAAGCTCTCAAAGAAGATATGAAAAATAGCCTTAAAGAAATAGAAGAAAATACAAACAAAAAATTGGAAGAGATGAACAAATCTATGAAAGAAAC